>BMAO01034324.1:0-131878 GCA_019973975.1 Trichonephila clavata | reverse complement strand
CCCTCCCCCCTGCAAAGTCAGGTTTTGGGCACCAAACCGGATCTTACGCACTTGCATCACTCAGACTTCGGACCCCTAGAGCCCTGGGACCCCTACAGTGAGGGGGTTGGGGGTGTAGGTTACGCCACTGTGTGGTTATGGTATTGTCATGGACAAAAACATTGCGAATCATAATCTAACGTTTTTTGGATTGATATGTTTCTTAAACTTTCTCTGAAAGTTCTCAGATTAATATGTTACATTAATCAAACATTGGCTATGAAGGAAATCAACACATACTGTATTCCTTGAATCAAAAAAGAGAGAGGAAAAATTTGGTGAGAATTTTTCAAGCAGAAAACCCAATGTTTCCTTCTAATGGTGCAATTGCGCTTTTCGTGCGCTATTCTATACTGGCCCCCTTTCTTTCAAGGGTATAATCAGTGACGTAATGGAGAATATGAGGGCCCCCTGCAAAATCAGGTTTTAGGCCCCAAGCCCAAATACGTACTTTGCGTCAGTCAAGCTTTGAGCCATCTAGAATCCTTGGGCCCCCGCAGTGCGGGGGCTACAGGGGTGTACATTACGCCACTGGGTGTAATGATGCCCCTCCCCCATCTTTCAACATATTAAAATTTAAGTCAAAAATATATCTTCTATTCCAGGGGTCAGCAACCCATGGCACGCGTGTCACATGTGGCACCCAGAGCATTTATCAGTGGCACACTCTACACCACTCTACAAAATTATGAGATAAATCCCTATGTTTCTCCTCTTTATGCCTCACGTATTTTTATTTAAAGGCTATTTCTTAATTTTATATTCTTAGTGCTGAATCTGCTTGCTTCAAGTTTGTGTGATTTATGTTAAAAATACAGCATTCTCTTCTTAACTGTGAATTTTTAGCGTTGAATACTCATTTCAGTTCGCAGTGACTGTGTAATACTTATAAAATGAAACATCATTCATAGCTGCGTTGTGAAAAAAAAAATTTCAGAATTGCTGAAAGCAAACTTTATAGAATTATGAAAAGATCTGGAAGGAAACTCAATCCACATAAATGGACAGCTTTTTTAAATTTTTGTATGTCATTGCCGGAGTGATTTAACTGCCAGAAAAACAACACTGTCGACACAAGTACATGGACTGTAGTATGTCGTCTACATGTCAGTCAACCAAACATTTGGAGAGCTTTACAGTTGGACTGTTGGCGAATGCAATTTCTAAAACTGTTTAACATGTACGTTTTCCCTCGTTAAGTACGCTACTAAAGAAAGTTTTATGTTTCCGTTAATGTTGTTTTTTTGTGTTTGTGCTTCATTGCGGCACTTCCAATCATATATCCCGAGACAAAAATTGTTTATTTTAGTGAGCTGTGCCACCCCTCGAAGTTTGTCCCATGATTTTAGAATCACCCTGTATTAATGTTGCACTATAAAGCTGCACGAGAATTATTGGCTTCCAACCTCGTAATTTCGAACCACGGTCAAGGAATTGCGTAAAACGTGTTTTAAACTGGGTAAATTTAAAACACGTTAATACTTGAATATCTTTAAACAATTATCGAATTTAAATTTTTATCTAAATTTTACAAGTAGAACAACGAGTACAAGCCTAAAGTTAGTTTTAAATTCATTGAAGAACACGTGATTGCCTCTATCATGTGACCGTAATAAATTTAATCCATTAATGGGAAAAAAACTGCTTAGTTTTATATAAAATTGCTTCATATCTTTTTAAATTCTTAAGGAAAATTTTATTTAAAAGAACATATATTTCCTTCTACACGCACTCACATAATGCACTATAGCAGAGAAAGCTGTTATTAGAAATAAGTACAAAAGTTTCAACAAAAATATATTCGACAATAAGAATATTGTATAAAAACATTTTCAGTAGAAAAAGGATTGACTATTTAAGTCAATTATAATTTTTTTCTTAATATTGGCTGCAATCTTTGAATTTCGTTACCATTTACTTTTTCAATTCCTACAATTAGCTCACTCTCTCTACATACACTCAAGAGCCAAAACATTATGACCACCCCTACATTTTGCAATGAACTCGCCTGAATGACATAGAAGGCACGTGATCAGGTGGAAGTGGTATTTAACTGCTGCTGGAGAGTCTGAATAATCATTCTTCCACTTACTTCTGTGTGTGATGGGAAAGGCTGCGGATCTAAGCGACATTGATAGAGGGCAGATTGTAATGGCTCGAAGGCTCGGAACAAGTATTTCCGAAACTGCATGACCCGTGGGTTGCTCGCGATCTACAGTTGTTAGTACTTATGCAAAGTAGATGAAAGACGGTGAAACCAGCAGTAGACGACATGGTGTTGGACGTCCACAATCTATCAAAGAAAAAAGTCGTCGGATACTGTCTCGCATGGTGAAGCAAAACCGGAGCCAGACAGTGGCTCAGCTGACAGCCCGATACAATGCAGGGCCAAGTAGAATAGTATCGGAGCCCACTGTTCAGCGGACACTGTTAGATATGGGGCTACGCAGCAAACGTCAAATTCGTGTGCCTTTGCTGACCAAGCGTCATAGCCAACAGCGCCTGCTCTGGGCCCGAGAACATCGCGACGGGTCTATGGATTAGTGGGAGAGAGTTGTGTGGTCAGATGAATCATGGTTTGTCATTTATCACGCTGATGGCTGTGTCAGGATACGCCGTCTTCCAGGCGAACAGTTGCTCCCGCTATGTACAGTAGGTCATACACAGGCCGGTGGTGGCGGTATTATGCTTTGGGGGACATTCTCTTGGGCGTCTTTGGGACCCGTGGTTATGGTAGAGCAGACCATGAATACTACAGGGTATCTGAACATCATTGAGGACCAGTGGCACCCTTACATGGCCTCTGTTTTTCCAAAATGGAATATTCCAACAGGACAACGCCCCGTGTCACAAGGCTAAAATTGTGTTGGAGTGGTTCCAGGAACATGATGCTGAATTCCAGTTAATGTCCTGGCCACCTAACTCACCGGATCTCAATCCGATAGAACACATTTGGGATGTCATAGGACGGCAGCTCAGAGTTCAAAGATCACCAATTCGCAATATCTCGGATTTGCGTGACCGTTGCTTAAACATCTGGTACAATCTGTCTCCGGCCAACTACCAAGGATTTGTGGCATCCATGCCAAGGCGGGTTGAAGCTGTGTTGCGTGCCAAAGAAGGGCCAACACGTTATTGACAGGTGGTCATAATGTTTTGGCTCTTGAGTGTATATTTATTTCTATATTTATCTTGTTCAAATTTTCAAACATTGATAAAATACTTTCTGTTCATCCAATCAAGTTCAAATAAATTTTTTTAAACTTGTAGTGGAAGATCCTTTATGTTAATATAGTTTTTTCAAATATTAATTAATTAATTACCGGTTAATTAGTTCAATTAAATTAATTACCGGTTTTCGACGCCAACATAGATTTGTGCTAAAACAATGACAAAAGTTGGCGTCGAAAACCGGTTTTTCAGCCAAACTAACTAATCCGGATGTGCATTGTTACAACAATGCTGACAAATCATGCTCATTTTCAATTCCCACGGTTAATTCACTCTCTCCTTATCTTCTTATGTGTTTATATATATATACCATACGCTTAGTTAATTCTTCTACAATAGACTTTTCCATCATTTTTAAAGTTGTGTTTCTTGAAATCTGGTTTAAATCTTCTAGCTTCGTTAGTGATATAATTTTGTATTATCAATTTTATTATGCCATGCATTTCTTTCATTTTATGTTACTATATATATATATATATCGTTCAAATTTTCAATCGTTAATAAAATACTTTCTATTCATCCATTCAAAGTAGGAATTGACTTAAATTTATTTTTTTATGTTACTTGTTTTGTTTATAAGTTCTCACCTAATACAAAATCTGAATACTAACTTTATTTATTGTCTACTAACATTAATAATATTATTAAAGTTGGCATCATCTGTATCTATATAAATGCGGAAATTTTTGTAATTAAAAACTCATATTAAGATAGACGTGTTACGAAAATTCGAGTAAATTTCGTAACTCATCTTTCCAAACGATATCAGATGGAACATCTCAATCCCTTGAAAATCACAATAGAATATGCATTAGAAAACGAGGCCTTGAAAAATAAAAAAGATAAAAGTGAAATTTTAAACGAGCATTAACAACTCATCAAAAGGTACAGACAGCGTGTCATTCTTTTGGCGACGGAGTTGCACGTGCTGAGTGCACGGGGAAAATAGTTAAAAGATTAAATATGTATTTACCGAAACCTTGACCTTCATATTTGATAATTGTATGTTTTAGTTTTATTTTATTCAGTTTCAGCTTAATATTATTCCTAAACTGTTATTTCATATATGAAGTTTAATCCCAATGAAGTGAAGTTTTGAAGTAAAAAAAAAAGGAATTCTTTTTCTGGGAATAGATTTATATAATAGCCTTAAGAGAGTAATTACTGTATATAAATTAAGATTAAATAAAATCCTTGATTTAGTTGATAATAAATATCAATTGATTTTTCAGACTCTTTTTTTTTATGTACAGGAGGAATTTTTTTTAAACTGATACTATTCGGAGCCTCCCGTAACTCGATCTAACAAAAGAAATTATACCAAACTCAATACGGAGAAAAATAGTGACATGAGAAGTAGGATTCCGTGACAAAAAATTAGTTCAAAAAGTCACCTATAGGGCTATTTATGGCGCTATAAAATGCAAAAAGTGTTTTTGAAAAAGAAAAAATAATAATACAACCTCTGACAATAAAGTTCTGTAAATGAAGCCAGAACGGCCGATCTGGCAACACTGGTGAAACAAAGCGCAGCACATGCGGAGTGACAGGTGTTGACTATCTGCCCCCAGCATTGTTCAATTGAGCGTCGTTTGTGTTCCGAGTAAGACTTGTTTTACAATGTGCTTGTTTAGTGCGTTGGCTCTTAACTGAGAACAGGAAAATGAACGAACAGAAGATCAGTTTAAAGTTTTCTTTTAAGCTTGGCAAGACACCGACAGAAACTATTCTATACTGGTACGTGTTTTTCAAGATCAAGCACTGTCTATAAAGTGTGCGTACAAGTGGTTCACCCGTTTTCGAGAAGGGCGGGAAAGTGTTTATGACAACTCCCATAGCGAAAGACCGGTGACTTCCGTCAGGGACGAAAACATTGAGAAAGTGAGCAAATTAATCACGAAAAATCATAGATTAACTGTGCGCATAATAATTCTGCAAGGTACATTGAAATTTTAACCCGTTTCATGAAACGTCTACGCAGAATACGACCCCAGCACGCACAAGGTTCTTGGCTTTTTGTTCACGACAATGTTCGCCCTCACAGAGCCAATGTCGTTAAACAGTTCCTGGCAAAAAAGGGGGTGGTGCAAATTGAACATCCACCTTTCTCGCCAGATCTCGATCCTCCAGACTGCTTCCTATTCCCACGACTCAAACTCGCTTTGAAAGGAAAAAGATTTGACAATATTTCTGTCATCTAACGAAACGTGACGAGGCATTTGAATTCCATGTCAATAGAAGACTTCTTTCCAAGTTTCCAGGACATGTATAGCAGATCTCAGCGGTGTATAGTTACGGGAGGTGACTATTTTGAAGGACATTAAGGTAACTCTCGCTAATATTTCATCTACGTTAATGTTACAGGATTATTCACCAAACTTTATTGTCAGAGGTTGTACATAAAAATAACATCGAAATGTCAAGTTTATTCATTACATTCATTCTCCCGATGAGGAATTCTAGGACATTCATTATGACCACCATTCTCAGAAACTACACCGTGCATTTTCTGCACAACTTTTCCTACCTCCGTGTGCAACATATCGCAAGGAATATTTTACATAGTCTGTGGTACGTGTACCAAGAATGTTTCCCTGCGATCCGTCACTGATCGCAATTATTGCTGTTCTTGAGGAAAAGATCTTTGCTATTCCAGCTCCTTGCTCTTTCCTAAGCAGTTTCACCTAAGACTTAAGCATTTATCAAAATTTTAACAATGGAAGCTCGCAATTTGCTACCAGTAAAAAAGAATTGTCTGGTACATTTATTATTATGACAGTGCGAATTTGCATCCGAAGTTCTACAATAAAAACTTCAGTCCTCCAATCTCTTAAGGCCTTATCACACGTATATGTATTTGGAGCAATTTTTCTTTCAACTCCAAATTTCAACCAATAGGGTTCTTCGCCATCTAAGCCACAACAAGATGTCACCCTCGTCTTCGTCAAACGCTGTATAAGAAATGTATGCATTAAAATGGAACGGAATGATGGAGAGCGCTTTGATTGACGAAGTTGAAAAATTTCCATGCTTATAAAATCCTAAAAACCCATAATTTTTTTTTAAAAAATTAGCAGTGGTGCTAGAGGCGAGTAATTTTTCAATGTGGAGATAGAACGCGGCTGACGTCACAGCATGTCATTTTGTTTACAGCAACCCTTCACCCTCAGCTGCTTCAAAAAATTGGGTGAACCGGTTGCACGAAAAATATGTGTGTGATAAAAAAAAACCCTTTCTTAAGTAGCTTCTGTCGGGTTCTAAACTCAGGAAGAATTGTGGATGATTAAGATAATACAGATTTACCAATAATGCGTGCTCCGGAAGTGTGAGTTGCATATTCTCTTCAGCTGGCTGACTTCAACTGAGAGAACTATTCTTCAAAACTGTCTACATGCTCTTATCACCCAAATTATTGGAGCTATTGTAGTATATGAAAGCCTAAATATAATGAATTGAATAAAATTGGAATTTTGTGTTGATTATCGGCTTGGTAAGCTACAACAACGCCATGAACACCCCTATTGGTGATTCTTGGAACTAAATGTTTTTAATGGAATCTTTCTTATTGTCATTCTTGATATCCATACCAATTTTGATGCCATTCCAGTTGTTAGATCGAGCTACAAGTGGTGGGAATAGTGTCAGTTTAAAAAGGAAACATCCAGCACTCATATTATGTACAAATTTTTTAATATCTAAAATCCCATTCCATAAACATATTTGGAAAATAAAATAATCAAAAGATTTTGCCGTATAGAATTGTATTGAGGAAATAATAGCAATATACTGTTACGAATTTTGTGTAGTGAATGTTTAAAATAGTGTAAATAATTTATATCTGGATGTGTAATACGTTTATAATATTCTCTGTTGTATTTATTTTATGCTAATATTGTAATATTCGCAAGAAACGCCATTCCTTACAATATAATTTCGATTCGATGGAAACTTGGCGATAGAGCCAAGTTAGCATAATTATTGGCGACCTTGCAGCCATTTTGATGAGTTCGTGACCTTATGGATTCTTCTGGAAATTTATGGAAAAATCTACTAATATCACGATCTATGACGTAAGCAGATCTTTATCAAAAGATCCGTGAGGCCTATAAATAGAGAGTTGCTTGCCGAAACTGAGTTAGTCTTGTTTTGATCGTAGAAGTGTTAGTCTTGTTTTGATCGTTGAAGGTTAGTCTTGTTTTGATCGTTGAAATGTAATATTGAATTGGCCGAGAAGAGTCAACCAGCGATTAGTTATTACTTCGGCTGTTGTGTAGGGCGAGAGAGTGCTTGCGAATACTTGTATTTTAGACACTGATAGTTGTGTCTCTGCGCTTGTGAAGATGTGAAGGCTTTCTGAGACTTATTCTGCGAATATTGTTACTAAATCCTGTATTGCAGGGATTGTTTTTCGACAGTAAATTTCCATCACTCCTGAAGAACTGTCTTGCTCTTTGCAACTGATTTGCATAAAATCCTCGAACCCCGATCTACGTAAGAATACAAACAGAATTTCTTAGAAATTCTGCAGCTATTAAGGTATCCGACTACTTGCGACAACTTTTTTTTAAAAAAATGAAGATATGGGGATTTTTAAAATGGGGATTATTCTAAAATTAAGAAGAGAAAAATAAATTATTATTACTAAAGTGCAAAAAAAAAAATGGGTAAAAATTGACAAAAAATAACATAAGCGGGGTCCATTCTGTACAAAAAGTTTATGAAGAAACTTTCAATTTTGATGTGTTGCTATGTAATTCATTTTTGAAATGACCTTGAGGATAAAAGATTTTTTTAATTTTTACAAAAACTAGAGCATTTTATGTTAGTCGTTATATGAAATTGCTTAAGAAACAGTGATTATAGTCACATAAGGGACTGTAAATTTTGTAATAAAACAGTGATTGATAAATCTGAAGGTTAAAACACTTCTACTATTTTACAGAACATACACAAATATTTCAGTTAATTATTTTCAAAACTTTTTGAGCAATCGCTGTCCCTTTAAGCATTTTAAAAAAACACACACACACATTTCGAGTAAAGCGTGTTTTAAAGCATGACACACACCTTTGCTTAAACTAATGGCATCTGCTGTTACTAAAACACTTGTAGTTTTGTTTTAGAGGATGGAAAATGATAAACTTGGTATTTTTATAAAGCTAATAAGATGGCCTATAAAATAAAATCATAAAAAAAATGTCAATTTTTGGTAAAATTCACAATTTAAAGGTAGTTGGATACCTTAATCAATCTGAATGCGTATTTAAGTTTTTTTTCGTTTTACTCAGTTTATAAAGTATTTTGTATTGAGATATCACCTCATTTATTTTCTCTCGCTTACAAAAAAAATTTGAAATCTAGACGTCTTTGATTACGATACTTGAGGCACTACTTAAGAAAGAAAATGTCAGATAAAAGATGTTTTCCGCACATATCAAATGAAAAATTGTTCAAACAGCTTTGACATTTAACATGTAAATTTCTTTATTTTTACTTTTGTTAAGGCATTCAAATGTCAGTCATCCAAATTTTTTCATAATTATTGTTACAGATATTCGTTTCAAAATATAGATAACGAAATCCTTCAAAAGTCAGCTTATTTACTATAGATATGCGGCTTCTTTCTTGCTTCAATGTAAATTTAACTTAATGGAACTAGCCGCGTTACCCGCCCGCTAAGCTGAGTATTTCACAATGTTGCTTGAATAAATACTGTTTTTATATACATATTATTGATATCTCCATTCGATTATATTGGAAAACATTCTTATAACTTTCACCTCTTGAATAATAATTTCTAAAACTAAAGAAGACATTTTTTACGCACTCGTAACCCCCTCCTCTAGAATGGATTTCCGCAATACCCATTTTTTGTGGATCTCTACTCAACAAAATAAACATGATTGCCAAATTTAAAGTCTAAATCTAATAGTTCAAAAACGGAATATTTTTTATCAATAAAACCCTTATCACCCTTTGATAGTCAATTTCCGAAGGACTCATTCTTAGCGGATTTCGATTTAACAAAAGGAACATGCATACCAGATTTAATTATTGTAGGTCTAGTAGCTCGAAAACGGGGATTTTTTTATCGATACTCCCCAGTAACTCCCCGCTTCCCACATATCAGTCGATTTTCGTAAGAAACATTCTTAGTGGATCTCTATTCAACAAAAGAAACATACTTAACAAATTTCAAGTACGTGGTATATATCTAAAAGTTTTACAAGTACCTAACAATTAAAAAACAGGATTTCTTTGTCTACAACTCCCCTTAACCCCCCCCCCCCAATTTTCATGTCTGTGGGTCTAATAGTTTCAAAACTAAAATGTTTATCCATAACACCTTCTAAACCCCCTCAAAGCCCCTTGGGGTCTGAATTTCTCAAAATTACTTTTGTAGAGGACCTATACTCCATGAAAGAACGTGCCTACCAAATTTACCTATAACACCCTCTAAGCCCCCCTCAAAGTCCCTTGGGGTTTGATTTTCTCAAAATTACTTTTGTAGAGGACCTATACTCCATGAAAGAACGTGCCTACCAAATTTACCTATAACACCCTCTAAGCCCCCTCAAAGCACCTTAGGGTTCGATTTTCTCAAAATTACTTTTGTAGAGGACCTATACTCCATGAAAGAACGTGCCTACCAAATTTACCTATAACACCCTCTAAGCCCCTCAAAGCACCTTAGGGTTCGATTTTCTCAAAATTACTTTTGTAGAGGACCTATACTAAAAACTCCAAATGAAAACGAAAACGTGCCTACCAAAATATTTAACCTATACATAAAACACCTCCTAAAGCCCCCTCAAAGCACCTTAGGGTTCGATTTTCTCAAAATTACTTTTGTAGAGGACCTATACTCCATGAAAGAACGTGCCTACCAAATTTACCTATAACACCCTCTAAGCCCCCTCAAAGCACCTTAGGGTTCGATTTTCTCAAAATTACTTTTGTAGAGGACCTATACTCCATGAAAGAACGTGCCTACCAAATTTACCTATAACACCCTCTAAGCCCCCTCAAAGCACCTTAGGGTTCGATTTTCTCAAAATTACTTTTGTAGAGGACCTATACTCCATGAAACGAACGTGCCAACCAAATTTTAATTTTTTTCCTTTATATATAGATCAGGGATGGCCAACCCGCGGCACGCGTGCCACAGTGTGGCACGGGTAAGTTATAAGAGTGGCACGCGAAGACTTATTGAAAAATTTAAAAGATAATAATAAATACTAATTTACTTGTTCACTGTTTTATTGAACTGTTGTCTCAGATAAAACAAAGTATCAAACTTTATTTTAAATACACTTAAATAAATTACAATAGAAAATTATATATATATATATAATGTAGACAACACTTCTTCATTGTTGTGAGCGTTGGTTTTCCAAATTAAGGGCATTCGGAAGATTCTGGAATTTGAGGGAGCGTGATTTAAAGTATCTGGAAGAAAGCAATGAACCACCCAGTGAGTGCTTGCTTCTCAAGAATGAGGTTTTTTGAGATTTGGCTTTTCTTACCAATGCTAAAAGACAATTAAATAATTTAAATTTAAGATTACAAGGAAAGATTGTTATTTTCCAATCCTGAATTTATCTTATATCTTCTTTTGTGAACACACTGCTTCGTTTTTGCCTCGATTCGGGAGAAAAACAAGAAATCAATCATTGGCATGGCCAAGTAATTTTAGCGCGTTTTTCACATGTTGTATTTTACAATATAATGCAACTAATGAACTTTTTACTAACATAAAGTAGTACTGTACCACTCCTCTAAATGTAGATTTCCTCCAAAATGCAGGTAGATTTTTTTTAAACACTTTTTGCAAACAATAAATTTACTAGGTAAAATTTGAGAAAACTTTGTTATAAACTAGCAAAATTCAGGAAAATTTGTAGGAAAATTCGGGAAAACTAAGGGAAAATTTAAATATGATTCGGCTCATCTAGGGCACAAATGCGACCCAATGCCGAAAACCCGAGGTCAATTGGTTGCTTATTGGCTGAGAAAAAGGAACGACAAAATATGGAACGAAGACTTAGACGAAATTTACGTACTAATAGCGCTTTTGTTCCACTACGTGAAAAACGCGCTAAAAAGAGAAACTGATGCATATCTAAAACAAACCAAATTTGTTAGCATGTTCTAGAACTAATCCTCTAATGTAGATGACTCAATAAAAAATCTACAAATTAAAAAACTACTGATTGTTTAATACTTATTTACATTTAAATTTTTCTGGTTACTAAGTTTTATTTTATATTTAACCTACTTGATTGAAACTGAAAAAAATTAACTTTGAAATTTAAGTTCGTATTTTTGTCTAATTTATTATATTATTTTTAAATTTCCACTACTTAGACTTACACAAAATATGTGCTGTTTGTGAAAAATTCCATAGTAAGCCTTTAAGTAACTATTTTTCACCTTTTCATATTCTTTTGTTTGTTGGAAAAGTTTGAAGTGACCCGTATAATTTTTTTTATCAGATAGTGGCACTTTTCCTATAAAGGTTGGCCAACGCTGATATAGATTATTGATATCAAATGAATTGCTTCAGCACAATTTTCAACTAGAATTATCAATGACCTTTTTCTCTCCAATAATAATAATTTCCTCCTTTTCTTTGATTTTGTGTTTTAAGTATTCTTAATCCTTTCATAAACTAAAAAAGAACTTCTATTTTTTTAAAAAAAATTCCTGAAAAATTCAATTATTTAAGTCAGTATTTTAAATTTTATTTAATGATTTTTTTTTTATTTTCCAAATAGTTAATAACTTGAGTTTTCGTTACCGAAAAGTTTTAAATGAACAAACAAAAATAAATATATAAATAAAATAAAATTTTTAATGTAGATACATTTTTAGAGTGTCCTATAACTTGACGGTAGGAGGGCACTAGGTGAAAGGTGGGGTCATATCCGTTCTGGGAAAACATTTCTAAAAAAATTCTCTAGACTTGGTTAAGTGAGGACAAGCACATTTTTGAAAAAATGGAAAACTGACGCGCTGCACACATCATTGGCTACCGTGACCATAAATTTCGTAATTTTGAGATGATTTTTTCACTAACGTCATCTCACGTAGCCGTACTATTAATGGCAGTCAAAAGTCGGACAGAAAAAGTTGCTAATTTAGTTAAAATTGACGTAGTTTGTTTAAGTAGTATTAAATACAGGTTTATCAGAGTCATCTATGTAAGTTTAAACATCCGTTTCTAAGATTCAGTTTTTTTTTACATGAAGTCATTTTGTAAAACAAAACAAAATAGCAACGATTGCTATAGATAGAAATGTAGCAAGTGTTGTACCATTTTGGAATTGTCACTAAATGTCATCTTTTGAAATAGTTTGCTTAGAGTATTTTATTTTTATGAAGCGTCAAAGTTAGGTGACATCATTTTCTCAAACCGGCTCTAACTGCGTTAATTTTAACTAAATCAACAAAGGTTTTTACTCCATTTGTGATTACGATTAATAACACGGCTGTGAAAGATCAAGGTAGTGAAAAAAAACCGTGAAATTGTGGAATTTGCAATCACAGTACCTAATGATATGATAGAAGGTATTAACAGAAGTGTTTTTAAAATGAAGATGTTCTAGAAATAAACAAGTATATCAAAAAAAATTTAAGTCATTCCTACTTTGAATGAATGAATAGAAAATAATTTATTAACGATTGAAAATTTGAACAAGATATATATTTTATATCTATTTCTGTTATTTCAAATTTTCATATCTCCTTTTAAATTCTGTTGTCTGGTTATCTTGCAATTGCAATTCTGTTAAGTATTAATCATGTTAATTCATCTCTCTCTTGTAGAAAATTTTTGATTATATATATATATATATAAAGAGAGAGAGTGAACTAATAGTATGAATTGAAAAAAGAGCATGATTTGTCTGCATTGTTGCTTCAATGCACACCCGGTTTGGCTAGTTTGGCTGAAAAACCAACGCCAACGTTTGTCATTGTTTTAACAGTTACATTGTTACAACAATAGAGACGAATCTAAGTTGGCGTCGAAAACCGGTAATTAATTTAACTAACCAATGAATGAAAACTTGAACAAGATAAAGATATATATATATGTAAATAAATATATATACATAGAGAGAGAGAGAGAGAGAGCTAATAGTAGGAATTGAAAAAATTCTTCACGATTGTTATGCTTAGAAAAGAACAAGTGTTGTACCATTTTAGAATTTTAACTAAATGGGCCAATTTTTAGGAAATTGCCTGTGACTGTGTGTGATAGTTTTCCTTTTATGGAGAATCAAATTTAAAGGACATCTTTTTCTCAAACTCCGACTCAAACACACACAAAGTGCGTTAATTTTAATAAATCAGCACATTTTTTTGTCCGACTTGTGACTGCAATTAATGGTGCGATTATACAAGATGACGTTAGCGAGAGAGAGAAAAAACCATCGTAAAATTACAAAATTTGTCGGCACAGTAGCCATTGATGTGATGGAGCGTGTCAATTTTCCACATTTTCAAATTGTGCTCGTCTTCATTTAACCAATAGCTAGTGAATCCCCCCCCCCCCGAAAAAATATGAAACCACCTTTCGCCTCGTGGCTGCTTATCGTCAGATTTCGAGACACCCTGTACTTCGTCTTCTAGAAATACTTTTATTAAATGCTTGATGAATCTACTAAAAAAATAGCTAATTAAACGAACATACTTCACTGATATGTTTTTTTGTAAGCATCGTATGTCGTTTATTTCCCTGACGCAGATGGGTAAAACTTAAACCACTAAATTATAGTAAGAGTCCTATTTAGAACTTAATAATTCGTCAAATTATAACTTCATTTTTTAAAATTTGAAACATCTTGATGTAACATTTAAGAATAAATTTCTAGTTAAAATTAAATAAATTTTTTGCAGCAAAATACTTACTTAAAGATTCAAGCAAAACTGGAAACAAATATTTAAAAGGAAACTTAGGCTATCCTACTATCCTAAAATTGTGAGTTTTGTCAAAAATTGACGATTTTTTTAATAATTTTATTTTATAGGTCATCTTATTAGCTTTATAAAAATACCAAGTTTATTATTTTCCGTTCACTAGAACAAAAACTACAAGTGTTTTAGTAAAATCAGATGCCATCACTTTAAGCAAGTTGTCATACTTTAAAACGCATTTTATTCGAAATATTTTTTTTAAATGTTCAAAAAAGAACAGCAATAGCTAAAGAAGTTTTGAAAAGAATTAACTGAAATTTTTTGTGTATGTAATGAATAATAGTAGAAGTGTTTTATACTTCAGATTTATAAATCACTGTCTTATTACAAAGTTTACAGTCCTTTATGTTAATGTAATCGCAGTTTTTTAAAGCAATTTCATATAATAACCAAGATAAAGTGCTCTAGTTTTTGTAAAAATTTTTAAAAAAAAAATCTTATCCTGGAGGTCATTTAAAAAATGAAAAACATAGCAACACAGCAAGCAGAATGGAAAAATTGAGAATTTGTTCATAAACTTTTGGTATAAAATGGGCCTCGATTATGTTATTTTTTGTAAATACTTCCAATTTTATTTCTAATAATTTCTTTTTCTCTTCTTAATTTTAGCATATTTTTCTTAAAATGTACTAAACAAATCTAAAAAGAACAAAAAATCTCTATCTATACCTTTTTTAAATAAAAAAAAAGTTGTCGCAAGTAGTTGTGCACCTTAAGCAGCTATTATGAATTTGTTTTATAAATATGTGTACTGTAAATTCACCAAATAAAGTATTAGAAATGTAAATAAAAAGCACTCTTTTTTACATTAAAAATCCTCCATCCACCTATGCACATTGATCTTATGTCATATGCTCCAAGACTAAAGAAAGATTCATCACTGAACACTATGTAATGTCATTCTGCTGGAAACCATGATGTTGACTGCAATACCACTTTAGATGACTCTGAACAATGTTCTAGAATTAAACTCAGACGTCTTATAGACAGCCAACTAATGTGAGTTGCTGAAAGATGCTCCAGGTTATATTGAAAAAATCACGTTGGATAGTGGAGAATGATACCGTTGGGGTAGTTCGATCCTGTCGCGAATTCATTTGAACAAGCTTGAACTCATTTTGGCCTTCCAAACTTTCATTCCAACGATGTGTTCTTTGCAGAAACCATCGATGTCAGTACCTTTCTACGGCCTTGTCTTTACGATCCATGTGAAGGCTTATTGCTTGGTATTACCAACCAACTTCACGCAACTTGATTTTTGTGATGACTTGATTATGTTGATGATGTGTATGACGTTCAAAATCTTCCAACTGGCTGTAAGATTTTCAAAAAAGTCGCAACGGCATTATTGATTCATGGACCGTCGACAGCGAAAAAAATAAACTATCCCCAACTCTTAATTGTTTTATACAATGCTAAATGCGCATTTGAAACAGAATCAATGGCAGTATACTATAATTCTTCAACTTAGAAAATTTAATCATTTAGATACACTGCTGGCCACCGTAAATGCAACACCCTGAAGGAAGCACGCAAATAACATGAAATTTACAATATGCATTAGCGGAGGCGAGATATGCAAATGATTAGAATTTCAGCGCAGACACACATCACGCACGCCTGTGGCGCCACCTCAAAGCGTTATTTAAGGCTTGGAGATTTCGACGATTTCAAGTCCGGCAATTGTATTTTTCTTGTGGTTTTTTCAAAAACCGATCCGTTATGTCTCGTAGAAAGCAACGATCAGCTTTTGGTCAAGTATCCAAGTTCGACAGACGAAGGATAGTGGCTTACCGAGATTGTATCCGATTTCAGGGAAATCGGTAGTCGTGTTGGACGAAACCAAACAAGTGTAATGCGGAGATGTGATCGTTGGATGCAGGAGGGTACGACGGACCGACGTGGTCGATATTATACACCTCAGTGCACCACTTCACGTAAGGACAGGCAAATTGGGCGCATGGCAGTGACGGATCGCTCAATCACATCACGAACCATAGCACAGCACATTGAGTCTGTAACGCATCAATCAGTGTCTGCACGTACCATTCGACGCCGTTTACAGCAGAGTGGTCTGTCCGCAAGACGTTCATTGCTTGGTCTACCCTTGACGCAGAACCACAGACGTCTCCGCCACCAATGGTGCAATGAAAGAAGGATGTGCGCGGCAGAATGGAATGAAGTTTTCTTTAGTGACAAGTCACGCATCTCTCTGCAACACCACGATGGTCGGATTCGAGTCTGGAGACACCGTGGAGAGAGGATGCTGAACAGCTGTGTTATGCACCGCCACACTGGTCCTGGACCGGGTATTATGATATGGGGCGGTATTGGATATCACTCTCGCCCTCCTCTAGTACGCATTGCCGGTACTTTAAACAGCCAACGCTACATCTCCGGGGTGTTGAAGCCAGTTGTCCTTCCTTACCTTCAGGGCTTGGCCACAGCCATATTTCAACAGGATAATGCGCGACCACACGGGGCACGCATTTTCCAAAGGTTCTTCGTCAATCACCAGATTGAATTGTTTCCCTGGCCGGCTCACTCTCCGGATCTTTCACCGATAGAAAACATGTGGTTCATGGTTGCTCAACTATTGACCCAGATTACACCCCCAGCTGCCACACCAGATCAACTTTGGCAACGTGTGAAAGATGCTTGGTCTGCTGTACCCCAAGAACACATCCAAAGTCTCCTTAAATCAATGCGGAGGCGTGTGGCAGCGGTTATCTCCAACAATGCGGCTACTCTGGCTACTGATTCTGGCAGGAACTACACTTCACAGAAGTCTATAAATTTAATCATTTGATACTTGGTCAACATGTTATCTACAAGTTAAATTTTGTTATTCTATCTCTTGTCTTTCTTGGTGTAACATTTACGGTAGCCAGCAGTGTATTTGGTATAACGATTGTGTGTGAAATTTCGAAATAGATTATTCATTGAACTTGCTTTGCCACGTGTTTTTGAAATTTTTTGGCACTGAGTGTATGTAAAAGAAAAAAATGTTAAGCTAACCAATGAATGCAATCATTTTAAACGAGAGTTATGGTCCTCTTCTAACCTCCGCTTTTGCAAAGTGGCACTCAAGTCAAAACAATTGTGCTCCTTGCTCTCTTAGACAGATCTGAAAACGAATTGGCTTCACTATCTGACTACCAACAAGAAGCCCTTTTATTTAGCTGCTAAACGGAAGAAAAAGATCTTTGTGGGCTACAAAACGCCGTAATTGAATACTTGATTAATGGAAAAAAGTTTTCTGGTCTGAAGAGTCAAAATTTCTTCTCCATGACGTTGATCGCAGGATCCATGAGAAGCGTAAGCAGTACGAAGTCATGGATCAGATATACTACATGATAACTGTTCAATCTGTTGGCGAAGTAACCATAATCTGAGCAGCATTTTCCTATTGTAATTTGGTCTCTTAGCTCCATTGAATACACCCATCGATGCCAGCGCCAACCTGTACATCGATGCTAGCCAAAATGCACTTGTTTATGGGAAATAACGTTTCATGATGAGTATGGCCGTTTCCAGTACGCGATGCACCCTATTAACTAAAGAGTATTGATCTGATTGTGGATGAATTGGTAAATTGTTTCGATTGAGAAACATTTTTATGGGTTACAATTGCGTCGATGCTCTCCATAGTCACATGATCTCAATCCAGTTATGCATTTGTGAGATGAGATGGAAAGATATGTTCAAAGTTCCGAAACATCACCTTCTAATTTAAGGGAATTAAGATTTATCATTTCATTAGCAAAGTTTAATATTTGTTTTTCAATGGTTCAGCAACTTGTAATCTATGCCTAGAAAAATATCTGCAGCCATTAAAACCCGAGGAGTTTCCACAGCATTTAAGTGGTGGATAGCAAGCAGGTGTTTCTATTTTTTTTTGGGGGGGGGGGAAGCATTGAGTGTATAACTTGTAAAAGAATGATCGCTTGGTAAAAAAAGTATACTTAACAGAGTAGCAGGTTAAAGTGTAGTATAGGGGAGGGGGCCTTGGCGATGTCAATTTTTTTGGCGGCCAAAATCGATTACCAAGCTACTTCACTTATGTATGGGTGTCCAGAAGCCAGAATGAATTCGTTATCTCACCATTATATCTATATAAAAATTGCCAAATCTAAAGAAAAATTGCCAAATCTCCAAAGTACTACACTTGAGCCAGAGTAGCATACATATATTGAATCAATTTTCGTGAAAACATCGATTTTTTTATACTCATTAACTTATCTTTGATTGCTCCGTTTCGCCGTCATTTTTTATGACTAGAACTGAAATATTTTAACTACGCTAATGTTAATTATTTTTATTGAGTTCATACTTTGAGCTATGCTTTTTAAAGTGCCAATAGTGTCTTAATACAATAAATAACAAGACTAGCTTTTTTCATGGCAGCTTGGATCTTAATTTGCTTTTCAATATAAATACCTTTAGTATTAAAACTCTTGTCGTAGACACAACAGCTTATGAAGTCTGTCAAAAAATTCCATGGCCGTTTCTTTCGATATTGTCGTCTCTGTTGTAGCATTGCTCACCAAAGTACTTCCTTAAGTGCAAGTAAAAAATGACTGACTCCACCATGTGTCAGCATTTTACTGTAGACGCTGACACGAGACGCAAATTATTATTTTCCATCCCCAAACAAAAATTCCGTATTCAAAATATTTTTCTTATTGTAAGGAAATTTGATTTAAAACACTCTCCTTCGACAAGGAAAAATCAAAACAGGCCCACTTGTGCAGACTGTTGCCCAGACTGTGTTGAGCAACTATTTTGTGTTTGATAAACACTTTGAACATAACACCAGATAATATAAGAGTTGTGTTGCAATTTCACAGAAAACACTTTTTGAAACTTAAAAAAAAACCATTAGATCACGATAAAATCATACACCGTTTGCTTTCTGGAACTTTTCTCAGCTTTCTGCATCAAGTCATCGTTCATAATAGATGCTCATGTACTTAGTATAACTACGTATATGAGGTCCCCTTGAATTTCTCTAACCAATTCTGTTTTATCTTTCTAGTATTAATAGGTTTTCTTCTTTCCCATTTCACAAACTTCCTTATGATTTTCCGACGTTTTCACATTTCTAACATTGTATTTAACATTTGGCTATATTTTTAATAGTCTAAAGCAAGGATGGCGAACCAGAGGCACACGTACCATTGATGGCATGCAACACAATATTTTTGGCATGCCAGCGATCAAAATGGTTTGCATTTAATTTCAAAATTCCAAAGTTCACTATGAATTATTAAAAACAAACGCGAGTGATCGGTCGCGGAGCGGCGGGGAGCACACTCGTTTGTTATTGCCTCGCCTTAGTTATGTCGTAGCTTTGCTTATGATGTAAGGTTTGTCTACGCATGCATAGTCAATTTCATTGACACAATTGTATTTCAAAGTTTATCAGTGTTATGTTTATAGCTTTTAACAGTTATTTAACATGACTAGTTCAACATAAGAACAAAAAATGCAAGATAGTAAGTGTTTTATGTACTGGAATAGTGGTATGCAGAACATCATCTGTAAAACGGTATTTTGAGACATATCACAAACCTTCTTGTCAAAAAAAGTGAACCACAGTAAAAGTAATTAACTGCTTAGAAACTGTTTGGCAGATGAATCAAATTCAATATGTATTCTACAAAAAGTAACATCTTACAATCCTAGTATAAGTTACTTGTCATCCAATCTGCAACAATAGAAGTCTCACTAATGTGACTTTATATATATATATATATATATATATATATATATATAATTTGAATTATACGTATAACTAAAACATTTATAACTATAGAGTACAAAAGGTGTATTTCCGTAGAAAATAGAGTTTTCTGTTGTTAGTATTTATTATTATTTTCCCATAATCACCAGTCAAAATTATTTGACGATGTGTCTATACCTTATTAAACACTCTTATAGAAAAAAAATAGCATGTTGATCCATAAAGGTTCCCCCCCCCCGGTCTAAAGCATTTTAAACACATGTAAAGAAACGCTGATGCAATGTCATCTACTGCTAGCATAATACCGGTGGGGAGCATTTAGTTAAATTTTTTCAACGGTTTGTTAAGTACATAGAATCATTTTAAGATGTGTCCAACTTCGTTCGCTCAAACGTTCTCGTTTCTATATCTAGAAAAATATAAAACAGATTTAGTATCTAAAAAAAGATAATGTATGCCGCTAATTCATTTCAAAGTATCTTTAAGTTTGCTACGTCTAATGTTAAGGAACAAGATAATGAATCAGACAGAAATGAGAAGTGTAAGGGTGTAGGCTGTTTATAGCAGAGGTCAGCAATCCCCTGACAGGTACCTGTCCGTGGATCAAATGGTATTGAGCCACCCAAGAAACATTAAATAACTTCCATTTTATTTACTGCGTTGTATTTCTCTCGGATTTGTGTGACTTATATTCATTTTTGATGTAACTGTATAATATTCTGAAGACATGTCTAAATACAATTAAATTGAAATTATTAAATCAAAACAACCTAAAATATAAACAACCAACGACCCTGTGGCGTCGTGGACTCGGTAGCGTGACGTCGACGCTAAGCTAAACATTAAAAATAATTTTATTGTGATCTAAAAATGCTTTATTTCCTTTTCGGCATTTAGAAGATCACTGGGAAGATAAAAAGTCAGTTTCAGGTGCTAGTCCTATTTTTCTATTCGGTTGCATCGGTATCCACTCCTCGCTTCTTCTCCGAGCATCAGGTCTTCAGGATACGGAGAATGAAAAGTAAATAGCCTAATTTCTCTACCGCGGGCACTCGCCTCGCGCTTTCTTCTTAGACCGCAGGATTCCGTCTCCGAGGTCGATCTCCTCTTTTGCCAAGTCGATCCTTTTAAACTCCAGGGGCGGGTCAACTCCACGCCCCTCATCAACCCCTATTGGCAGGCTCCAAGGTTTTGCACCCTGAACCTAGGTCTCACTAGCCCACCATTGGTGCAGGGAGAACAATGGTTCGGATGCCTCTCAAAGGTTTCCAGCGACAAGGGCTTGTCTGGCATCTGGTTCTCGAACCACCTCGCCGTCTTTTCCTCTTTTGATGCTACCCGCCGCCGTCTGCGGAGGCACCAGCCTTTTAAGACGGACAATCACTGCCTATGGACGAAGAATAATACAGTGATGCCCAGCCCATAGTGTTACCAGTTACACCGGTGCCGACAGTCCAGATGTCCGACAAAGGACAGTGACGCCAAAGCCACGTGCTCTCCAGCTGTACTATGCGTCATGAATAGGGTCGATTTCTCTTTTGTGACTACGTCACAACCCTCTCTCAGCAGGCAGCAGTTATCAAACGTTGATCGGTCCGAGGTGATAAAAAAGTTAGAGAGCACTGTTCTATAGGATACTGAAATTAATGTTGAGTTTATGTTCCAGCATTCTATATTTAAATTGTATGTTTTCTTTTCTTAACACTTGGTTTTCGACATTGTACTCCTCTTTTAAAATACGACAGATTACTATTTTTACAAAAACACAAGTAAAATAAAAAATGTCAAGTTGAATGCTTGAACAACTATGAGCGATTACTATACCATAGAGCGTGGCCGTATTCAGTGCAGGTAGCAGAGAATATACCTGACCCAATGAATCTGATACCGACGTAGTATTTAATTTGTTCGCTGCGAATCCAGTGCCATTGTACAAGAAATGGCATCAATAAAAGAACCAAATTCCTTGAAAGCGCGGGGATGGGATGATGTCTCAGCAGCCAATTCCATGCTATCACGGGATTTCAACATTTATTCTCCCCTTCTGTCAGCGTGTGGGGAAGAATTCATTTTTGCGGCTGGCATCGCAGTGATCACTTTTTTCCCCTAACAGTGAACCTGTTAAGCGTCATCGTTCGGTTTCAATGAAGTTACATGTGCGAACCACACATTTATCGAATCATTTGCTTAAGTAAACACAGTCGCATCGATTGTGAAAAGCCGATACTCCAGTTTAGCTGGCGTCTGTGTTCGATAAATATGTTTCTTTTAGTAAGCGTGGATAGGTCTTAGTGAAGGCTGTCACTCTAAAATGTCCTAACGGTCCACCGGTCAATCTCGGTTGACTTAATGCCCATCCCTGGTTTAAAGTGCATCAACCCTTCTACACAGTGGGTCACCACCAATAGCAGTAGGACTCAAACTCGTAAGTGGACAGCGACCACCACGAGTTTGCGACCATGACTTTTCGGATACCACGGCCTGGTGGCAACTGAAGAAGTTTTATTTATTCTACCAAGTGTAGATGTAAAAAAAAATTAACGTTAGTTCTTAATTTTTGTTTTAAAATTTCAAAAGTTCTAACTGTTTTAATTAGTATTTTTGGATGAAAAACTAATTTAAAAGATACAGTTTCTTCAACATCTTTACATGCTACTGCATATTTCCCATAGTTATTCACTGCACCTGAAAAAAGGTTCTGAGAAATTCGATTTAACTAAATAATGATTTAAACTATTTTTAATGGGGCTGCGCATTGGTATTTTAATCCTTTGCAGACCTAGAACATTCCCCAGGAGCTGGTATCACTTTTTAGCGCGGCACTATATAGGCGATACCAATTACAGCAAGCAATTTTGATGCCCAGTTTCCTCCATAGAGGAAGGTATCTGATCTCTTTACGATGCGAACCTGTTCTAGGATTTAATTTGCATCCAAGCCAAATAGACACTCTAGGGATCTTTTGCATGCCGTATAATCATACGGCATGGCCGCTATCAATTTTCTGCATCATGAAAATCCGCCGACTTGGGCCGGGGTTGATGATTTAACAAATAATTAACAGTATTTATACATATCATGAAATAACAATAACAGCATTATTATTTAATAAATTTATATAATTGAGATTATTTATTTGAAATAAATAGAAAAATGCAGTCAAAATTCATAATGGAAAGTTATGGCAGATTTAACCTGGTGTCTTAAGTCATGAGGAATGCTGATATTTGATTTAAGTTGTGGGTTAGAGTACTGTTTCTCCAGATCGTCTTTCGGTATGACATGAGCTTCTGCCTATTAAATCGAGCTTATTACGTATTGGGTTGCTTGGAAAGTAATTTTCTTTTTTCCCTCCCTCTCCCCTTTTGTGAAAATGAAAGACAATATTCGTATAGTGAATAAATATTTTATTAAATTACATATTGTCCATACTGGTCCAATACCTTTCTGGTAGTAGCATGATTCCACGATTATAAAATTTTTGCTCTTTGCTGACAAAATACTGGTCCGGGGTATTTTTGACCTCCTCGTCTGAAGCAAATATCAGAAGCAGTGCCGGTTTATCCATTGGGCGCTTGGGGTTGGCACCCAGGGGTCCGAGGCACAGATAAGCTGGATTAACCAGATTTTCTGGATATAAATTTCGATCCGCCTGTGCCAAGAGGGGAGGAGGCATAGATCTTTTGCACCCAGGGCCCGAAATGTGCTTAAATCGGAACTGATCAGAAGGTGCCAAATCTAGTGAATATGTTGGATGTGGCAGTATATCTCTCCCATTCAAGCTTTTTGTTGAGTTAGCAAAACTTGTTTGAGGTCTTCCAATATATTGGTGGAATTCAGTTATTTTGTCCACTGATGACAGTACACTTCAGAATTAATCTTTGTGTTGTCTGCTAAAAGCTCAAAAAACAGAAAACAAAGCAAAAAGATTCCTTTGAAGCCCCACCAAACAGATAGCATCACCTTTTTTTTAGGAATATTGGCTTTCGAAATGCTTTGAGCTGGTTCATCTTTTTTACCCATTGTTGTAGACAACCCATTTTTCGTCCCCAATAATGATACGCTTTAAAAATAGATCATATCCTTGACATTTCAGAAGAAATTCACAAACGTCTACTCGATGACACCACAATTTTTTTCCCCTTAGAACATGACGAACCCATATGTCGAGATTTGAGGTTAAACTTAGGCCTTTGAAGTGGTCGTGAAGAGTTGAATTCGATAAATTTCACCTCACAGCGATCTCACGAGTTATTATTCGCCACTTTGCATCAATTTATGCCTTTATTTTGTCTTTATCAGCTTCAGCTGGCCTTCCAGAACGTGGTGCACCTTCAACCTCAAAATTGCTGGATCGAAATTTTGCAGACTAATTTTGGCACTGGCGTACTGTCAATACATCTTTTCCATAAACATCGGCTAATTTTTTTTTTCTAGTTTGAACAGCATTTTTACCTTTTCGATAGTAAAAAAGTAAAATATATGCCAAAAAGGCTGCCTTTTTCACTCTCCATATTTAAAAGGGCACCAATCGAAAACTACTGCATAAAATCAATTGGACTTTTTCATAAGCAAGCTTTGTTGTATCAGCTCTCAAAATATATACTGATTAAGCGGCTTAAATGTGAAGTGTTGGGTGGGGAAAATACAATTAAATCCTCTGTCGAGAAAAATGAAATTACTTTCAGAAAAAAAACAATAAATTACCGAAGGATAGGAAAATGAAATACCAGCTTATAGATACTGCTATTTTTATTGTAATAAAATTAAAGGATCTATTTTGCCAGCAGCCTATTACGCAATTCCAATTTTGAAATTAACTCAGAACGAGAGAAAAAAATATCCCCGATGGAAAAAATATTCCTTATATTCTAGAAAGTTCGAATGATTGTTTCATTATGGAATCGTTTTCCATAAAAAAAAATGCTCCTAAATTCTTTCCGAATACTGATACTTGATATAAAATAAATTGTATGAATAAGCAAATCAAATCTAATAAACACAATGCGTAGTAAAAAATGTATGAAAATTTATTAGCGATGAATAACGTTAGTGCAATACAAGCAAATAGTACTAATTTAAATAAAAAAATAATTTTAACTAAATTTTTTGTACATTCGTACAATGCATATTAAATCATGAAAAATGAACTGTGTTGACGTATTTTTTAAGAGTAAGCGAATTTTCATTTGCGAAACATGAAGTGTATGTGGAATGATTTATCTCTCGGGTAAAGGCATTAGAGTGTAGAATTTATAATTTCTTGTCCTACTGAAAGGTATATAACTACGTTCAGAACAGGAAGTTAACAAAAATGTATAAATAAATAATTTTTTAATATTCAGTTGTATTAGAATATACATATAAAATTGTTTTAGGAATATTATTTTTTTAAGAAAAAAATTATTTAAATAGAACTTTCGGTAAAAATGACATTTTCAAAACATTTTCCTTTACTGAAATATGCTTCGATAATAATTATATTTCTTCTACATTTAGCTAAGGCTTTTGTACCATTAAATACAAAGAGAATGCAGAGTATAGACTAGGATTTTTGAAATACAGCAGACTCTAATTTAACAAATTCATCACGACCGAAAATTTTATTCGCAATATCGGGGTTCAAAAAATAAATCTTTTTTTTTTTTGCGCTTACCTTTTGGAAATTATTTAACAAGCAACTACACAAAACATATCCGAAGTTAGAAGTTACCCACTTTATGTTCAGCAGCTAAAAATACTATTAGCAAATGATTAAACACAAGCTAATTGGAAATTTTAAAATAATTATAGATGCTTGACAAAAACTTTTTGATTCCTGACTCGAAAGAGTGATTTTTCGACTTTCTGCAGCAAAGAATATATTGCATCATTTACGTCCTGCTTAATGGGGTATGTTTTTCACAGTTTCCAAACACTGTGTAGCATTAGAAAATGTAATGTTTTTGATAGGAGTCTCACTATCACAATTTCTACAGCAGCATCGCTTTCATTGGAATTTAAGACATTCTGGAAAAACATTTTAGGGTTCAACGTTATTTTAAAATTCGAGAAAAATGTTAAGCTTTTCACTCAGAGAAAACCGTTTCCGTTTCTGACAATATGCCATGCTCACGATATTTCAGAAACAAAATTTTCTGCTGAACCGTACGTATAAAAAAACCTCACTGGAGGTGGAAAAAGTCTTTTACTGTTGAGGAAAAAAGGATGTCATTTCGTATCCAAAATTTTTCTAATTTAAACTAACAAGAACAACTTTTTTTCAGTTTTTGAAATCTTTCATTCGTTTGCTTTTTTTTATTCTTTAAATAGGGGTTTCTGTCTTCATTTTAATCGGGGGAAATGAAAAATTTGTTAAATAGAGGTTGGTTAAATCGGGGTCCGACTGCATGTATTTTAGGAGTGGATTTGTTCATATTTTAATGTGTATCAGTATACATAAATCTTAACAAAAAAACACCGGTTGTTATTTCAAGGATAGTAACTCTGAAAATAAGGAGAATTTTTCAAAAATCCTAAATCAGGCTCCGGAGAGAAATCTTAGCTATATATGTATGACAGGGCGGGGCAAGTGGTAAGGATGTCTTAATAAGATAAATATTCCAAAAATAGGTGTGCATGTAGAGCACACAGAAGAGGTTCCCAAACTTTTTTGTCTCATAGACCCCTTGCCTGTTTTTCGTTATCGGGTAAACCCCTGCTTATCTAATATTGAATTTTTGCAAATTTATCAATTTAAATGTCTTTTTGACAGCTGATATTACTACTTACTTTGAAAGAATTAAATTTCTAATTGTAGTGAAATATAGCGTTTAAAACTTAAGAAGCACATGTTAATGAATTAAAATTAAAATAAAACAAAATAATAAAGATATTTTGTGTAAAAATAACTGTTACACAAAATAACTGAACAACAAACAAATGCTTTTAATTAGAGGGATCAATCTGGTGCTTCAATAACAAATTTTCAGCATTTAATATATCATTCTAGTCAGATTTAACCCTATATCTCCTTTGTTAGTGAGTGTCCAGTCCCCCCCCCCCCGTTTTGAGATTGGCAAACTTACTGAAACTCCCCCTCACTAGGAAAACCAATAAAAACATTTTTTCTCAATATTCCATAATTTGCAACAAATAACAGGTTTCTTAAAGCAAAAATTGCGGACATCCGTTTCTAAACTTCATTTTAAGGTTTTCGTTAGGGCCTATTCTGATCAGCTCCTATTTTAATATGACATTTTTTTCAACGTGGCTATATGAATTCATTGTCTACTGTGGTTTTATTATTATAAAAAAGCAATATCAAACCTAGTTTCAAAATCTGAGTAAAGGGCATTTAAATGCTGAACGTAGGTTAAAATGTCCTGACAGATTGTCTGTGACAAATTGAGGAAATTCGCAACTCCAATATTATACTTCTTTTGATTAACTCGGGAAAAAAATGATGAAATTGTTCTTGTCTTGATAAATGTATGCTGTCTCCTAATAACCACAAATTATCCTCACTAAATTTAGTAAATAAATCAGTTAAATTGGTAAAATTTGGTTTTCATTTGATTAAAATTTCTGTTACAATTAAAGTCACGGTTTAATGAGAGCCACTATCATAGACCCCTGTTTAAGCGTTATGGACACCCAAATTACTTTTTTGCTGGCATGGACCCCTTGTAGGTCGTCATAGACCCCTGGGGTCTATGAAGACCACTTTGGGTATCACTGATGTAGAGGATGCTGGATTGATGAGATATCATATTGCAGCAGGTTATTCCACTTTATTCCACATTTATTCCCAAAACAGGGAATGGACGGCATGACAAAGGCACATAGACAATTTGCAGCCGGTTATACATATTGAAGACAAAGAGAAAGAGAAGAAAAGGATGGATTTTCCAAAAATCTCGGTCTATATACGAAGCGACAAACGGAAATACAATTTATATGTTGTGTATGAACGAAGTTTGTTTACTTATGGATTTTGTTCAAATAATTCCAGTTAGGTGGGTAGCTAGTTACTATTTACAAACGATTCCTAAAGGCCAGGATCATTAGTTATTGAGAATTATTACATATATTTAAGAAAAAAATTATTATTGTCGTAGAAGGTTTTTGCATAAAAGAAGCAAATATGTCATTTTTACTGCATTTTTCGCCAAAAATATTTGCAATAATATTTCTAAAACAATTTTATAAGCATATTATATTATTCAAGTTGTAATACTCGTCCCGACGAATCTAAAGGTGTAGGAGGATTGGAAGGATAGCTATAGTACAACGAAATAATCTAATTTATTTACAATATTAATCACCACACT
The DNA here is from genome assembly GCA_019973975.1 of Trichonephila clavata. Classification (NCBI taxonomy): domain Eukaryota; kingdom Metazoa; phylum Arthropoda; class Arachnida; order Araneae; family Nephilidae; genus Trichonephila; species Trichonephila clavata. Next base: position 103,570 of record BMAO01034324.1, on the reverse strand, counting down.
AATACAATCGATCCAGACTAAGAGATACCTTCAAATAATCTGGAAGTAGAGAATAAACGAGGTAAGCGAGATACGTGAAAACAGTTATACTATCACTTTGACTTATCAATTTAATCTGGATTTCATCTCAGAGACAACCGTCACCTTAAGTAATTCAATCAGCAAATTCTATATATCTGCGATTCACCTTAAATTTGATTAATCTCTGCTCCAATAGCCCAGTCTATCCTCTCTCTCTCTCTCTAACCTGAAAACATAGGCTTTATATAGTAGTCTTAATTAACATAATCATGTCCTCTTCTTCGAAGCGGGGTTTCATAATAAAATAATTTTTAAAGACCAGAAATCCCCCAAAAGCACAATTAGCTAAGATAGAACCGTCACAAAGTCATACAACATAATAGAAAATTATTTATTTAAATGATTTTGCAAATCGCATTATTCGAAAGTAACCTTAAATGATACAAACAGAAAGATTCTCGTAAGCAGCCCATATAAAACAAACTTCTTGTTGCCACTTGAATCAAAACATTAACTAAGCCATTTAAGACGAAATTGAAAGTCATAGTTCACATCGTTACCAAATAACCTTCCAAGGAATTGAATTTTCCATTTCTTTTATACTTTTTAATTGATTTTTTTCCCTTTTAAATAAAAACACCTACATGAAGTGAATGTTCTACTAGATGAGTTAATTATCTGTAATGTGTTTTGGGCATTTTATTCCCTTATTTTCGACATTATATGCCACGTCGATGGTTGGCTTCATAAGCTGTTATTCTTAATTTCTTAATCTAAATATACATCGAATTTTGGTGACGATTGTGATCATCATTGTCTCAAACAACAATAGTTGTTTTTGCTGACACAGGTCACTGCCTATCATTCAATGCCATCGCGTGAAGACGTGTAAGAAATTCCACGTGTTAAAAGGGAGCTCAATAAACTATTATTTCTTTAAAATTATTCTTCTTTAGTGTTTCGTTTACTTTTCTGTTTTGCATATTTTATAGAAAAGTTTATTACACAATCTGACGTTATTGAGGTTCAAAAAGTAAAAGTTCAAAAGGTTTTTTTGCAGGCAGTAAATTCATCCACAGTCTTCATATAATTTATTTTATTTTATTTTTTCACGTTTTAGACATAATAATAAATAGTTTGCAAAATTTTAACAATAATAACATTAAAAAAATTCAGTAAATCATTATTTGAAAAAAAGAAACCATAAAGATCGTTAACTATATTTAAAAATACTGAAACGTCAGAGAGATTTAATTTAATAAACACTTCACGATTAAATATTTACAGCGCTTTTCTCAATTTTTTAACTTAAACATCTGTGATAAATATGTTTGTATATAAATATATAATGCATATTGTTTTCTATATTGATACTTTAGTATAAGAAAAAAAGAACTTCAATGTAAAACGTGGGGAAGAAGAAAATTTCAGAAATTCTTAATATATAGTTCTAATATTCTTTTTAACATTTATAAATCTCGTGCACCACGCAGTGTATCACACGGGTGCATACAACACAAACATCCATGCCTTCTCCGGGATTCGAACCCAGTCCCTACGGAACAGCAGTCAGCATCACTAACCACTATATAGAATGGGTGACAGTTCTAATATTTGCCATTGAAAATTTAGTCTAACGATGGTAAAAGCAAGAGTCGCATTGCATCCTTTTCCTAAAATAGCTGTTGTTTGGCAAATCTTCTCATTTTCATTAAAAATATAGTTAATTGTTTAAAAGCTTTTAAATTATTCAATGGCTTATTTCATATTAGAAATTAGCTTTATGCAAAACTTAGTGTAAATAGCTGCTCAGATATTTAGATTTGTACCAAAATACAGATAGATTGATAGACAAGCAAAATATAACTGTAATTTTTATACTGATCTGTAAGGTTTACTTTGTCTTTTCTGTGATTATACTAGTTATAAAACGACTAACAGCTAGTTAAATTTCCACACATAACAAAAATTATTGACGCATAAGATTCCTTTTGGGTTTGAAAATGTATGTAACGAGTAAGAATGAATGTATATATTCATACTCAGATTGGACGCATCTAAAACAGACTATGAAAAACGTCCTAATGAAGTGTTAAATTCAAGGTAATGAAATAAAATTTATAATTAAGGTATTATTAAGTATGTGATGGATCTATCCGCGTCCTTTCTGTAATATAATCCTCTTGGGAAATCTTTGGTCTATCAATTCGAATTTACTCGCAACCAACCCTCTGAAGAAGCAAACATGATTATGCAAATTAGGTCGGATATATATAGGCTAGATTTTCAAGCTAGTAAGATTGAGAGATAGAGAAGTCAGGAAAAGGAGAGATTGCTACCGATCAGGTATTATTCTATTTTATTGAGCGTTTCAGAGATTAGATAGTTGAAAGAATTAAAGTGACGATTGGTCACTATAGTTATATTATAGCTCAGATATTTAGGGCAGTGGATTGATCCTGATAAAGGAGGATCGATATTTAAGTCTTCTCATAATTCACGCATCTCGTTGTTTACTCTCATATTGCTCAGATTGGGAACATCTCTTCTCGTTTGAATTATTAGATTTGTGTTGATAATTTGTGTGTTCAATAAATAGATTGGTTAACTGACATGTCAAGTCATCCTTCTCTTCCTCCCACATCTCTAGGCGGGGTTGAACCCTTATAAGTATAAGCTCACAAAAAAAATTATATGAAAAGCAACACTTCAGCTCTTTCAATTAAGATTACAGGGATAAAATGTCTAAATTTTCAAATAATTATAAGAAATATTAATAATTAAAATTGTTTGAAAGAAGCTTTACTAGCATAAAAAAAATGATAGATAAAAACGTTTTCCATCGACACTACAAAAGCTACCAGAAAATTAAAAAAATAAAAATGTGAAAAAATTAGGTTTTTTTTTTAAAATGCCTTGAAGGATAATTTTACTGTACATTATTTTAAGATTTACAATATAAACAGAAAAACATATTTTGTCAGTTCAGGGCAGTGCTTCTCAAACTTTCAGTATTTGCGTCCCAATTTTCTATCATAATTTTCATCCCCCCCCCCCTACAATAACATTGTATCGAATGCAATAAGTATGTATTTGATACTAAATCTACAATACGACTTTAATTATAAACCGTGTAGTAACAGGTGTTGATGGATGAAGGAAGGCAGATGAGCTTGGGTATGTTATTCCTCTTTCAACGAGAACTTCGTTCGGAGTAGTGTATTTAGTTCTATATGTCAGAGAAATATATAATTTATGTCTGTATTTTTTTTCTTCAGATTAGTAGTCTTTTATCCTGTTGTATCTGGCAATGAAAGAATCTGATGGTGGATTTAATGAGTTGCCTAAGAACTCTAAAATTAACTAGGGAAATAATAAATAAAAAAATTGGCAGTTGTAGAGACTTCCAATAGAAGGGAAAACTTAGAACTTTTGGTATTAAAATTTGAAATTTCATAATGTTTGAATTAAAATTATCAACATCAATCTGGTTTTCACATCTATTGACACTCCGAGCAACAACTAAATGTATGTTTATATGTTTTTTTTTTATTATTCAAATATATTACGGGCTGTACAAGATCATGGCAAAATATAAATACAATTCAATTGAAATAACAATTAATGTACAATCATATTATTTATGGATAGTATTTGTATTTACTTAAATTTCAATGTTCTTGATTTTTAACGTTATTTTAATTGTTTTCATCATTGTCATCATTAATTTCAACAATACTTAGACTTTTTGTGCTTTCAATTATTTCATTTTGTTCTAAAAAAAATACAATAGGCTTATGGTGACTAAAGTAAGAAAGGAAAGTGTTTGATTCAAATTTATGTAAGTATCGCGTAAAAACCGGAGACGTAGTTCTTGAGCCTTATGTTCGATTGTTTCGAGGTGCTGTCGGTCCTGACTTCATATTCATGGATGATAATGCGCCATGTCACCGAGCGGTGCTGATTGATGACTTCCTTGAAACGGAAAACATCCAGCGCATGTCATGGCCTGCAAACTCCCCTGATTTAAATCCTATCGAGCATGTATGGGATATGCTCGGGAGACAAATTACAGCCCTTTAGCACCCACCAAGCTCCGTTACAGAACTGAGGAGAGCTCTCCAAGAAGCTTGGAACCGTTTGAGCCCACAACTCATTCATCATCTCATAGCAAGTATGGTAAATCGCTGTGCAGCGTGCCTGGTTGTCAGAAGTGACCACAAGCCTTATTAAACTGCAGCATTAGTATTTTATTTAATGTTTGTTTATTTTTTTCTTTAAAGTGTGAATCCTTGCTATGCTCAGTTTTCTTTCAAACTGCTACTTTGGATAATAAAATTAATTATTGTCATTCTTTTGATTTGCTTCCTTATTTTATAACCATTTTACGCTCGCATATCACGTTTCCCGCCATTCTGATATACAGTTCCTTCTTTATTCACATAATTATCAATTATGCTTAACTTTTGGACACTAGTGTAATTCTCTAGGATGTTTGCGATCGTTTTCGTAGACAAAAGCATAATAAGTACCTCCCTGTGATTTGTGAATAGTCATTGCCAAAGCGGAAATAAAGGGGAAATGTTAAGGATCTAAGCAAATATGAAAAACGGATATTTAAAATAACCCTAATTCCCTGACAATGTTTTTTCGTAAATTTCTAATAAGAAAATCGAATGATATAATATTATAGATAATCATTTTGCAAAAAATAGAAGAGCATATATTTTATTTTGACAATTTAAATCAATAAATAATGATGATTTCGAAATATTAAATTTTTAAATAAAACAAAATATTTAATGAAATTAAAGTCGGAGCCGTTTTCATCACTAAAGATTTTAATGATATAAGGTAATAAACTATAATTTTGCATTAATAACCATATTTTAAACTTCAATGCGTTAATCTTGAACTATTATTAGATTTTATAAAATTTTAATTTCAATATCCACGATAAAATTATGATTGAACAACTAGAAGTCTGTTTAACCAAGGTAGTAAGAAAACGTCTAAGCCACTGTGAAATACTCATCCGGATTGCGTGATGCATTGCAGAGGTCAAATATTAGAAAATAAATAATACAAAATTTTCAAACGTCAGAATAAATACGAAGATATAAAATAATTTTTTTAAAAAAATTCATACGCCAAAATAAATGAGAGTATTTAAAATAATTTTGTGTTATTCATTTTTTATCTTAAAAATATTAGTATATTTATTTAGTACTCACTATTGTACTGGAAACGGTTCTTCAATTAAACGATTCATATACTAATCAAACAAAAACACTATTTTAATAATGCACAGTATATACACATTGAACTTTTCCCTAAATCCATTCAATTTCACTTATAAGGCATACACAGCACTATACGTCAGCTGTATAGCTGCTGATATTCTGCTATAAGCATATCGGTGACGCGAACGCCCGAGATTTCACCCATCCAATGCGAACAGCACACTGCGCATGCGCCAATCAGAGAATGTCGGTGACGCGAACCCATAAGATTTTCGCCTACCAAAAAGTGCCCAACGCCGCTAAAGAAGTTTTCACTTCAAAAAAGAAACGGATTGAGCGGAATAAAGATGTTTAGTATTTTCACCTTCTGAAATGGATGTAAACTTATCTCATTCCTAATATGTTTTATCATGGTGTAATAATTAACACCATAACCGCACAAATTATAAAGACAAAAATTAAATTTTCAATATAATTTTTGTTTCTGACAATCCCATGGGAGTCATTATTAAACTTGCTCTTCGTTCACTATTGATAGATTTATTATAGAATACATTGTACAGTACTGATAAATTTATAAGTATATTATATTAAGCAAATCGGCATTGAAACGTATACGTAAACAGTGTAGGAATCCAGAAGTTGGAATATTAAGAAAGTGATTAGTTTAACTATTGGAGAGGGGTTAAAGTCAATGTGTAAGAAATAGAAGACTGCAAGAGTTCAGGTACTGTGATCTTAAATCAAGTCGATGTTTAGTAAGTTAAACTAATAGTGCGGTCATTAAATACGTAAGCTCTGTATAAAGTTATCTTAAAGGTAGAGCTGCATGATTGAATATATTCTCCCCCAACACAATCTCGTCTCACTCCCGTTCTATTACTGATTAAATTTATCTTGTTTAAGTGTCGTTTCTGTCTGAGTTGAATATAGTGATAAATATATATAAAATAATTGAAGTTCATCAAGTCGTCTGATCATTTAGTTCCTCCCACACCTCTAGCCGGATCACAGGGAAGAAGGGACGTAAATTCTTGAATATTTGTCTGGCAAGATGGACAACTTCTTCAATCACATTGCGGACTTTTCCAATTTTGCCATTTTCCCCCCTCTCAAACAAAAGACGAATCGACGAGATTTGAAAATCGCATAACTCCGTGTTCGCTTAATTTAGGGTTGCGTTAGTCGAGAGGTAATTCTGTACTATGAAAGTGTGGATCGTTACACAATCCGAAGACACAAAAAAATTGCATTTCTTTTAACTTTTTCAATCTTTTCCTTCTAATAAAACATATATAAAATGACGAATATCTTACATAAGTGCATTCATTCTTTCATGAGTTGGCAGATAATCGAGGTTGAAAAACCTCATTACGTTCGCAGCATCATCGGTTGCAGATTTAACTCAATGATATCCTGTACTATAATGCTATTTAAACTATTCTCCTTTTCTGGATTCTTATAAGGACTTTTACATGTAGTAAGAAGTACTAAAATGTTGCCTTAATTCTTTGTCATTTTTTAAGTAATTAAGTTCATTTTTCTGACACCAACATTAAAAAAAAAATTTTTTAATTAATTTCTTAGAATTCTCGCTTTGATGTTTATGAAAATGGATGCTTAGTGTATTATGGTAAATTAACTACAGTGAAAATCGCTTAACACAAAACTGAAATATTTTTTCGTGTTAAAAGAATTTTGTGTAAAAAGATTTTGCAAAAAGAAAAAAAACAGATATTCAACAAAATTTATTTAATCCGTCCGATGTTTTCCGTATTTTGTTCATTCTCATAAAAGAGATCTTTTCGTGTTAAGCGATTTTCGTTTCGTGTTAAGAGAAATAAATGTATGAAAATATATAGTAGCTAGTTTGTCGGGACCGTTGTATTATTTTGTGTTAACCAATATTTTGTTCGCGTTAACGCATTTCACTGTATTTTGAGAAATTATTTTTAAGCTTTTCGATGTAATTGATTCAATTTGATAACTCTGCCCTTCACAAAAAAATCATAAAGGCAGTATGTCTTCTGTAACCTATAAGAAATAAACAAAACTTTTTGTGTAAAATCCAGGGTTAATTGTGGACTCATGTAGGTATCTGGTAAAATCTACATGAGAACAGAAGTCGAATTTACGCAGCGCGAATCATTTACATAAATATTTAAAATTTTCTAAACACTACTCTATTGTTTGATTGCATGAGGAATATTTTTCAAATATCAAATCTGGAGTGTTTATTTACAAGTACATAAAATAACGGAGGAACTTTGAATTTAAACTTGTGACGGATCTATACGGTTCCTTCTACTAACCTCTTGGGAATTCCTTTTGGGCCATCATTTTTTCAACCAACTTTCTCCGAAGACAGGAAGCGTGATTATGCAAATTAAGTTTAATATATATATTCTGTATTCGCGAGTTTGGGAGTTAGTGAAGTGAGAATAGATCGGATGTGAAGTGAATAGATGAGAAGCGAAGTAAATCGGCAGTGAAACGTATACGTAAACAGTGTACGAAGCGAGAAGTTGGAATATTAAGGAAATGATTAGTTCAACTTTTGGAGAAGTGTTTAAGTCCACGCAAAGAGATTAGAAGATTGCAAGAGTTCAGGTACTGTGATCTTTAATCACGTTAGAGATTTAAATTATTAGAGTTGTCATTAAAGTAATAAGTTCTGTATAAAGTTATTTTAAGTTTAGATCTGCAGGATTGGTTATATTCTCCCCACGCCGTCTCGTCTCACCCTCGTGCTCTGACGGATCAAAGTTATCTTATTTAGAGTGTTGTGTCTGAGTTGAAATAGTGATAAATAAAATAATTGAAGTTCATCATGTCGTCTGATCATTTAGTTCCTTCTGCACCTCTAGCCGAGTTACAGGGAAGAAGGGATGTAAATTCCTCATAAACTGTTATGTTTTCAACACGGTATTGGTCTCTTTTAAGCGATGTGCGCAACTATTCAACAAATAATGCATGCACATAAACCTTTCTCATTTAATGTTATTTTATGCCTTTCATCTTCTACAATAATTGTTCTTCTACTAGAGAGGAAGATGGAGGCAACCAATCTCTCGCTTTACGCTCAAATAATTTCATAATCATTTATGTAAATGCAAAAGATGTTACAAAAATTTGTAATTCAAGATAAAAGTTAGGTATTCAAATCTTTATGTTTATCGTTTGTTTGAATTGACTCCAAAGTCTTGTGATTTTTGCCATACAGAAAGCCAACTTTACAGGTAAATTACTCATTTATTTAAATAGATTTTATTACATTAATGTTTAGGAAATTTTGTATGCGAATGGAGCTGTTATGTTAAAAAGATATACATGTTTGAAAATAAGCAAAAAAAATTAACAATTTTTTATTCTTAATCCAGAAATTAAATGAACCTGGAAGGGGTTAATTTTGATACTCTCTGCACCACTTTATAGTTTTCGCCATTGATATTAGTTAAAAATAATTTATGCTTTAATACGGTAAAAAATCTAATTTGTAAAGCTCCTAACTAATTGTTTTGTTGAAAATACGACCTTCTCAATCGAATTGTAAATCCGCTGTTATTTGCTCAGCTGTACAAGTACATTTTGGTTGAATGATTCGTGCAATCACTCACTAATTTTTGTCTGAAAACCTCTCTTTCTAGTTGAAGTTTCCACGTTAAGGAGAAACACTTCGTTATTTTCTAGGGCTAGACAAAATTTTAAACACAAATCATCTTGCTGCACATACAGTTTCGCTTGTTTTAGCTCGCTCGCGCGCACGCGTGGAGTAGCACTGAGTTCCTTACAAGAAGAGAAGCAATGACCATGCCTTATCGCAAGTTATTGAGATCTGGAATTTTAGAATAAAAGACATCCTTATCTGTGTGTTTAGCACAAACAGACACTCCAAAATCGCATTAAAAATTTTATAAGAGCTGTAATGCTTCTTCATAAAATGCTTTTATCATTCAGTGTGCCGCCTGTATAATCATGTAAATAAAAATCTCTTTCATAGTAGCTTGTAAAATAGAATATATCAATGTAAAAAAGTTCTATTATTCGAATTTGTTGAAGATAACATAACTTCAGTTATATTATATTATTGCTAGCCGTTGCCTCCTCCCCCCCCCCTCCCCGCATTGCTGTGTGTTTCATGACGTTGTATGAGAATATATCGTTTTAATATTGCTATCTTAGTCCTTGTATTAAGTTTTTGATGGTATTAAAAATATTCTAAGAGTCGTCCTCGCTTGTTTTTAACCAGGGAGAATGTGCGCACTCGATACTAACGTTAGTGGTAGCACGGGGTGACAGAGTCACCCCAATCCTTTTTTATAATTATTTTTATTGTACACGAGAAAAATCGTAATTCCTCTGAATAATTTAATTAAGAGAAAGTATACTTACCTACTTTTAAGGATTTCTCAATTTTTCCTTGATAATTTGAGAAAAAAATCCAATCAAACTGAACTAAAATGTTTCAAATGTGCGTGACTTTAATAAAGGACACAAATCACAGACACTTTTCTCTAACAATAATAGAATGATATTTGCAGGCAAAAATGTCATACATTGTTCCATTTATTTTAGTTTTATTGTCTTTGATGAACGACAAATAGCATGTTGAATTTTTCTTGCTTCTGTCTTTTTGACAGGGTCCAGTATGTCTTGTGGCACACTTGTGGCTTCATATCTTTCTTGGTGGAGTTATTTAGGTAGCATTTGAAAACTTTCCTTTCAACTCAAATTTAATTTCGCTATCATGATTAATATCCATTATTTCATCAGGTTTTTCCCTTGCTTTATTAGCACAGATACCCATTTCTTTCTTTATATTCTATTCATTTACATTAATAAACCATAACGAGTCGTACAATAAAGCAATCAAAACCACTTAGTCTTTCACTGGGGGGGGATGTCGCCTCTTCGTAGGATATATTTTTTAGCAAAAATGGAAGCTATCGGAATTCAGTCATCCTCCCTTTAAGATTGTAAGAAAATGTTTGCCAGTCAAAAAAGAAGGAGATATGTGACAAATACATTTTAGTTCCCATGAAGACTGTCATATTGGTGAATACTGATAAAGTCATTGATAACAAATAAACATTTTTTCCAGATTGAAAGATTTCATGAGCCTGGGGTGACTCTGTGCCCTAAGTGACCGCTCAAAAGGACGGGACTTTGTGACGGATCTATACGCGTCCATCAATTAATCCTCTTGGGAATTCTTTGGTGCTAACAATATTCATCAATCTCCTCCCAAGAAGAAAACGTAATATGCAAATTAAGTTTACTATATATAGCTCTAGTTCGCCAGTTAAAGGGAGTTAGTGAGTTAGAAAGTGATGAAGAATAGATAATAGAAAGTTAGAAGGTTGGCAACTAAAGGTTGTGACGGATCTATACGGTCTTCCACTAACTTTCTCTATTTTCTTGAAAATAATTTATTTATTTCAACCAATGTCCACCTGGAGCCAAGCGTGATTTATGCAAATAAGATATATTATATAAATTCGGGTTTCGCGAATTAAAGGTGTTGAGTAAAGTGAAGAGATAGAAGAATGAAGTTAAATGAATTGAAGATCAGTAGGTCAGCACGCAGTTGCTGACATTCGTAGATAGCAGTTACGTGTGGAGCTACGCTAGGAGAAGTAGATTGAAGCTTGTAAAAATCCGTGTTACAGAGCATGGATCCTTCACCATTCTCCTAACCAGTCAACAAGGCAGATATCATCACGACGGAATAGCCGATGATAAAAGATAAGGTCAGTGATTTAAAACATTGTGAATATTCGTACGTGGTGTAGCTGTAATTGTGCGTGTTTAAGCTTTAATAGATTCAGTTGCGATTCTGTTATTCCGCTAGAAGTAGTTCCCTTTTTCGAACTCCACTTTATTTTGTTTCTCTTAAATTTGAATTGTGTGTTTCTACCCTTCTGTGTTAATAAGAATCAATAAATATAGTGATTTGCAATTATGTCTTTTGATCTTTAAGTTCGCCTACACATCCAGTAATAATTGCAGATGGACGGGGAGATGGTAGTCTGAGGGGTGGCTTTGAGTCACGACAAGGTGACAAAAGAAATACAAGGTGAAGTTTACCGTAAAAGGTTAGAAAGGCCTTGTAAAAGATTAAAGAAAGGAAGTTGTTATTGATAAATTAAATTGATTAAAAGACTGTCTAAGTTCAGGTATTGTCACCTTCATATTACGTTTGATGTTTAAAGTATTAAAAAGGTTAATTGCCATTAGTTACATATCTACCGTGTAAGGTAATATTGAGATAGAAGAACTGTATTATAAAGTGGTTTATTATATTTATTCTCCCGAAACGCGACTCTCGTCCCCTCCCTCTGTTGACTGACTGGATCATCATATTTATAGTGTTGCATTGAATTGTGTTTGAGTCGATTAAAGTGCTAAATAAAATAATTGGAAATCATCATGTCGAATCCCCCTTCACTTCCTTCCACACCTTTAGCTGGGTCACAGGATAGACGGAAAGCAGGTTTATTACAACTTGTATTCTTAAAACGGAAGTATGTTTTTCTTTTGCGTCCCCAATCTCCTCACCGCATGAAATAGAGTTCAGCAAAAAACCCATTATTAGCGAATCTATACTCATTAAAAGAAATATGCTCACAAACTGCTGATGTATAGATCTAATATTTCAAAAACGGAAATCTCTCAAAACCTTTATCACCCCGTAATGCCTACAATCTTCCTTGGGAGTTGATTTCCCCAAACCCCATTTTTGGTGAATCCTCACTTAACAAAAGAAACATATTTGCCAAATTTCAAGCAATGTTTCAAAAAGATGAATTTTTGTTAAAAGCCGCCCCCCCTCACCCCCCCCCCTCAGGAGTTGATTCCCTCAATACCCGTCCTTAGCCGATTTTTACTGAACAAAAAAACATGACCAATAAAATTCAAGTCGTTATGTCTAATATTTCCGGAAATCCCGAGATAAGTGAGTGAATGCATGAATGAGTCATTTTTTCTTTTATATGTATATATACAGGGTGGCCATAATTAAACTGCAAGCGTTCAAGGGGTGGGTGCTGGAGAGAAAACTGCCGAGAATATTGAAATTTGGTATCTACACGTTTCAGAACATGCGCAAGTCAAATATGCAAAGAAAAAAAATCACCATTTTTACCCGATAGATGGCGCTGTGGCGTGTTTCAATGCTTATCGACGGCATATGTGCAAATTTTAAGCCCATCGAACAGTATAAAAACAAGACCATATTGAATAATGGTCAATCATGTTGTCCCGCGTTCACCGGACCTTAATCCTTACGATTTTTATCTGTGGGGACATCTGAAAGATATGTTTTTTTGAGAACGACATGCTTCTGTTGCGATATTGAAATCTAGCATAACGAGACACGTGAGGTGTGTTACAACAGAGATTTTAAATGCGACGGTGGACCATGCTGTTTTACGTTTTCAGCATGTGTTTGTATCTGGTGGTTCGTATATTGAGCCCACATCATGTGATAATTTTTTTGAATAAATAATGGTTTAATTGCGTCTTTATGGATTGTTTAACTTGTGATCTTAATTTACGTTAATTTTTGGTTACACGATACTGTAAAAATTTAATTACTGAAGCAAATTGTATGGACTTTAATTGACGTTTTATGTTGTTTATATGCCTCTTAGAATGCCATTATGTTCTGTCTATCGGTTTTGGAAGTTGTATATGCCACCGGAGAACGTTAAAATACGGTACAGCGCCATCTATCGGGTGAAAATGACGATTTTTTTTCTTTGCATATTTGACTTGCGCATGTTCTGAAACGTGTAGATACCAAATTTCACTGGAATATTCCCAGTGGTTTTCGTTCCACCACCCCATAAACACTTGCAGTTTAATTATAGCCACCCTGTATATATATAGAGAGAGAGAGAGAAAGAGAGAAATAACAATGTCAGCAATAAGAAATTCTTAAGAACAACCAATTTGCAGACGCTGTAAAGCACAAATGACCTAATAATTGTTTAATACCTTTTATTTGTATCTATCACTACAGTTACACGAATATCACATAAAAAATTTATTTAAATTTTTAAAATTATATCAAGCTAAGAACAAACACGTGCGGTTGAAATCATTTAAATTATTATGTACGTCATAAACTTAAAATTTATGAAATACTTCTCAGAATAGTATACGATAAAATCTTTATTTCTTAAAGTTTTATTGGATGATAGATGCAAAAACTAAAAGATTAGACTTTAAAATGTGCATTGTTAAAAATAGTCTGATATAATTATCTTCTAAAATAAATGGCACATGTTATTCTTCCTGAAGATTTGAAGTATACCAAACAAGGAAAAGTTCTGACGTAAAAAGTTTCGTAAAATTAATGCTCACGTGTTTTGGGAATGGTAGATAAGAGAATAGTTCATAACATCAAAATGGATTCGTTACATTTTCATAAATGATTTAGTTAAATTCACAAAATTCGCTAATGCAAAAAAATTTTAAAATCTAAAATTAAAAAATTTAAAATTTGAAATTTTTGCCTAATAAATATACTAGTACCATCACCCGAAAAAATTATTCTTGAATTATAGTTCATTAAGATAATAGCAAATATTACTTTGACCTTTGTTTATAAAAATAAGAAATTAGAATTTTATTAAAATTTATGCTCATCGTTATCATAAAAATGCTTTTAACACTCTTTTATAAGCTTCACTTGTTGTAACGGAATCTTTGAACTCAATTTTTACCCCCTTTAAAAGGTCAGATTATTTCGAATTTTTGCTCACTTGTCTGGGACCGATGACAATACAATAATTTAATAATTCTGTTCCATTGTCCTGCTCAAGATCATCAGGTTTAACGATTTCCCATTTTCGGATACCATGCCACATCTGGCGACTAGTTTCTGATCCCATTTCCAGATTTGGCGATTAAAAGATTGAGTTACTGTAAAAGGGCGCTTTTTAGTTTTTTGACTATAATTTATTATTTTTCAAATTGACATTTACGAAAATGACGAAAAAATGGTAAATTTTTAACCCTTTGTCAGGTGCAGCTGGCCTAGGAGGCCAACAAAACAGTTTTTTAAATGTCCCTCCTACACCTGGTGGCTTAGTGGGACGCCCCTTCCAATAGTTTCCTCCCTCTTGGTGGTGGTCAGCACGCCACAGTTCAGTCTGCCCTCAACTCTCACCCATTTGTCTAGACCCCCTTTGGCTTGTGAGACCGAGTACGCCCGATTGTGTCCTAACTTCGAAGGTGCGTTTTTAAAGCTATTTGTATTGTAATCAGGCCTTTTACTCACAATAAGTCTTTTCTGTGGTTTATTACAATACGTTTCAATGATGTTCCCACATCTGAAAAGACTTAATACTACTTGTGTTTAAACTTTTTTTCTTTTATGATAATTTGTTCCTTCGATTTTTATTTTCGTTTTGTTTCAAATTCGCAATTTTGGTTCTTTTAATTTAAGCTTTTAATTATTAAACGGGTTCTTTTTCCCACAATTTGGCGTATTTGTTTTCCTTAGACTGAAACCCAAAGCCGGTGTTATGACTTAAAATTGATCAGGGGAGGTCAAAATATGTTGGTGGCTTCTGACTGGGCGTGCCTGATTCTGTTTCGCTTAGAGATGTGTCTGACGAAGGGTTCAAAGAAAATGTAATACTTATGTTTAACACTTTTTTAGGGTTTGCCCATGTTCAAAACGCGATAGCCAAGTCGTTTTGATTAAAATCTCGGCGTTGATGTAACTGAGTATTAGGTTCGAATTCCAAAACCACTAAAGACGCACCATATAGTGGGGTTCATGTACATTATATCTGTTGAAGCTCAAAGTCCACACATAACGGTGCAGGAGCACCTCAGCGGCATATTTCTTCATATTAAAGATGTAAATCAAATGTTCCCGCAAGTGACATTTATTCGGCTGAAAACTTGATATCTTTACAGGAAAAATATAATGTGAACTGCTGGTATGTGCGGAAAGCTGGCGGCTTAATTGCTACTAGAGTTGGACCCCGATACGACGATAGCGAAGATACACCATCAAGCACATGTTTAAAAATTAGAAATATTAGAGAAAATCAAAAATACCCATTTACTTAATCAGTTAGTTTTTTTTAATCGAGAAATCTTTTTTAATCACAATTAAAAATACTATTGACAGTGACAGGAATAAACCTCAAAGCATGAAAATGATAGCACAGAAATATTTATTTAAATAATTCCCAAACTTACTCGTATTTTTTTAAGAATAATGAGCTTTGTCAGACGCTTAACAGGAAATATAATTATAAAAATATATAATTTACATATATATATATAAATTAAAAGTAAAAAAAACTTTTTTAAAAACAAGCTTTTATTTAAAAGCGCTAAAAAGAATAAAATAAACTTTTCCTTTAAAACTTTTTTTACTATCAACTTATAACGTCATTACACAATTTATATGATATAAAAGCTTGTCGCAATATTTAAGTACTCGTATTTACTTAGTTTGAATTTTTAAAAGTTAAAATCAGTCAGGTCAAGTTATTTATTTTACTTGTTTATCTGCACAGCTAAATCTCGCGACAAGCTTTTATATCATATAAATTGTGTAATGACGTTATAAGTTAATAGTAAAAAAAAATTTTAAGGAAAAGTTTATTTTATTCTTTTTAGCGCTTTTAAATAAAAGCTTGTTTTTAAAAAAGTTTTTTTACTTTTAATTTATTTTTTACTTTTTAGTTATTCCTGGACAGGCTTCTCAGCCTGTTCAACTCATTCAACGTTGGTTCGCCATCCCTGGTTTAGCTGAATCAGTTCTCGCAAAAAGGGTATTAGACGAAAAACACAATCTTTTTGAATCCGTAATTTTTAAGCAATATTTTCAATCTTCGTGCAGATCTTGGGTAATATTGTTCTACATACGAAAAAAAGTTTCGTGAGATTATCTTCATAAATGACGAAGTTAATCAATGTTTAATTAAAATTTTGACTATTTTTTGAAAAATCTTAAAGAATATATTATTTATTTGAAATATTTTGAAGGTAAGGGATACATTTCTCTAAAATCTTTGAAGAAAAATCTAGTTATTTATTAAAAAACTTCAAAAGGTATTTAAAGATTTGTATTAATCAATAAAATGCTTAAAATTCAAAACGCATGTTGTAATAAAAAAGCAAGTTTTATCAACTAATGATAATTTTTTTTGGACATTGAATATCTTCTACGTAAGAATCTATTTTTTTAATTGCTCAGGTCATCTTTAGAAACTTGATTTTGAAAAAATAATTAACCATCGCATTATTTTTATACAGTCAGACCTCCATGTATAACGAACCTCTATTTTGGGAATTTCTCTATTTTAAGAACTTTTTCCTGGAACCAAGCACAATTACTCTTTTCTTCGTAAAATAACTCCAAATTTAATGAAATTTTTCTTCGAAGATTCGATTTTTTTTCTCTCCTTATTTTTAAAACATTTCAAGTCATTTTGCAAATTATTCTCTTTTGGCACATTTTATGGATATCAATAACCTTGAACTAGTTTTACAATGTGCCTAACTCATCTAAAGAAACAAAATTGCCGTAATTTTTCAAACAAAAAAAAACTCAAATAAAATTAACAGATTCTATCTGTAATTAAATTTAAGGACAAATGTCGTGGTGTGTGTTTAGATTACTGGTGATAAAAAAGAGGTATATTTAAATTACTTGCAAGCTTAAAATTAGAAAAAATTCATTCATTTTAATATAAAATTATTTTTTTAATTGAAAATACATTGCATTTCTGGATAATATTTTTCTCTTATTGTTTCCTAGTGGATTCCTTTTTGATGGGTAAGATATATAAAAAATGATCTTTCCGATTCTGTAATTATTTTTTGTCTGAGTTTCATAGATTAAAGTTAGATAAATTTTTTAAAGAATTTCCACAATACTCCATCTCAGTTAAACTTGGCAGCGTTGAGAAAGGTATTTAATGTACCAATCTACTTGAAAAACAGCTTTACTTTTTTTGTTTTGGATTTAAATCCAAGTAAATAGATAGAAAAGTTTGTAAAAAAAAATTGCATACATTGTAGA
The DNA here is from genome assembly GCA_019973975.1 of Trichonephila clavata. Classification (NCBI taxonomy): domain Eukaryota; kingdom Metazoa; phylum Arthropoda; class Arachnida; order Araneae; family Nephilidae; genus Trichonephila; species Trichonephila clavata. Next base: position 86,251 of record BMAO01034324.1, on the reverse strand, counting down.
AGTTAGATTATTTTTACGTTGTAGAAATGTAATTATTTTTAGACAAAGTTAATTAATACAGTCAATAGCGCAACGTTATGAAATTCCAGTTTGGTTGAAAACCGATTTTCGACGCCAACTTTTGTCATTATTGAAATAATAACATAATTACAACAATGCAGATATATCGAAGTTGGTGCCCAAAACTGGTTTAACGTTTTTAATTAATATCTTTTTAATTAATTGCAATATCGGAATATAAATGGTCAAAACATGCATTGTCATCCAAACTAAACGTGTATACAAAATTTCAGCTCGATGTGGTGAAGATATCAACTTCAAAATTGAGTTGCAAGATTCCACCCGAACAAATTACATACATACATACATACATACATACAGTGTAAGTTAAATAAAAGCTTGTAATAATATATATATATATATATATATATATATATAACTATATCCTCAGATTTCACACACAACGAGCCCCGAGACTTTGATATTTGAGCGTGAGAATCGCAAGTTTATTCTGGATAAAGTCTAATAAGACTTGCTGGTATGTGCGGAAGGCTGGCGGCTTAATTGCTACTAGAGTTGGACCTCGAGACGAGGGTAGTGAAGAGACACCACCAAACGCGGATTGGTCAAATCAAACAGCTCGCGCTTCCCCGACTTCCTGTTACGCATTTCTGTTCCTTTTCACGAAATCACTCCAACAAATATCCAGCAACCGAGAGTAAAGATGTTACACATAAAAAAAAGTCACTAATACTGCAAAGATCACTAATCTCAGATGCCCAACCCTAAGATATGATGTTTCACACTTCCGGAAATTTCAACCATAGCTTATTCGTGTGGGAATCTCTTGTCAAATGGTGGAAATTTATTTGTATTTCTTATAATAAAGCCTATTTTCCAGCATTTTTCGTAATTTCATAAATATATGGTAGAAAAAAAAGGTAGATTTTAAGGAAAAAACTACCATTTTGAAAGCTCTTACAATTGGAGATGTATGTGTAAGAGAGAGGCTAAGTGACAAAATAATATTATACCTGTCTGAAAATAATTCAGAACTAATGGAACAAATTTATATGAAAATCTGTCAGAAAAGTTTTAACGCGCGCGCGAATTAATAATCGTAATTCATCTTCTCAGTCATTGCAAAAATAGGTCACTCTGAACTTCCTGAATTCTCAAGGCAGCTAAACAAAACTGGAATAAATGTTAAGGGCTCTGTGGGAACTAAAATATAATGTAAATTTATTAATTGATTATATTAACATGTGTAGTTAACTTTGAAAACAGAATTCTTCTTTATGGAATTCAATTATTTCCTCATATCTGATATCCTTTCTTAATATTAGCTTAAATTTTAATTTTCATGAAATTTGCCAAAAGGTTTTTGTGTTGTGGGAAGGGGGATTAAAAAAAAGTTTTCTAGATAACAAAGAGGTATATCAAACAAATGGCAGTAAACAATTTTCGGCACAAATTTTTTCAAACATTTTACTATCTAAAAACGACAGAAAATTACTCATGCAAATTCTAAAAACATAAACGAGCGAAAAGTAGTCAAATTATAAAGAATTAAAATAATTAAAAATTTATTTAAAAAAGTGAAATATTACGTCAAAATTTTTGCAGATTCGGATTGCACATGCCATGTAATTTAAAAAATGTTATGTAATAGTTCAAAGTATATTCAAGGCCAAATATTACGATCGAAAATTTTGCAGTTAAAAAAGTGCTGTATGCCATTTTATAAATTTAAATTATCAATACACTTGTCCATTAAAAAGAGATGGAAATTATAAATTTCTTCAGCATGTAGTATATTGTCCCCTAATAGTTTTTTCCGAATATCTTCTGAACTAAAAATAGAAATCGAACGGAATTAGATTTATTAATTAATATCATAATTTAAGACTCTTTCTTAAATTAATTTTTAGGTTAAATTTTTGTCCAGTTGGAATGAAAATAGTGAAAGTTTTACAAATGTATCCTTTTTTGACGACAGTGCATATATTTCAGTTATACTGAACATTGCCTCTTCGATTAAAAAATGAATAAAAAGTCGGTTTTGGTGAAGTCATTCCATACACCTCCTCTATCAATGTGATGAGTTTCGCCTCAACCGATCATGTCAGTAGGGAGTACTGCGTCATCCAGTTAACATACTCACTGCATTCTGCCAGAATAATGTCGAATCAACATAAAGTTTCTTGTGAAACTTAAAAAATAAGCCATGAAAACATTTCAAATATTAATCCTTTCGCGACGAGTTTTTTTCTTTCAACAGAACAATTTTGTTAGCATAAACTATGAGTAGGGCTCACTAGAATGTTAAACTAAGATGTTGTACTTTTAAGGAAATTTTAAACACTGATTTAGGACCGGGGCATATATGTCCCATCAGTCCTGACCGTTGGGACATATGTGTCACAATAGTCTTCAATGAGTAATTTTGTAAAAAAACCAATGATTTTCTAGTCATAAAAATTTATTTATGAATGGTATCGTTTGAAACAATCAATGCACAATGGGACATTACACATAATGCACATTATTTTAGTGCGTGATTCCTTCTTTTGTTGTGCACATTTACGCACAGCCGTCGTGTTTTTGTTGTTACTGGCAGATGGTTACCAACATTGAGTAACCTTCGTGATGTTTCGGATGGGTATCCAGTTCCTCTACAACATTGATACTGTGCGTTGAGCTTTCCGGACGCCATCAAGGCTTCTGCAAGAGGTACAATGAAATAAAGAAGTGGGGTTTTTGATGTTTGAGTTCGCAGTACGTAATCCATGAGTTGACCACGGCGCTCATCAATAGGCGAAAAAATACTTTTTTTCACCACTTGCAAGGTTTTCGATCTAATCCGCAGACATTTGCCATTTGGCCTGCAAAGTCTACACCTCCCATGATTTTGCTGTAGAATTCGATTGCCACGGGGCACTCAAATTCTTCTTCACTTCCATCTTTCATGATGCGATTTACTTTTGCGTATTTAGCTTCGTGGCAATTACTTAGCATCATGATCCCATAGGACTGTTGGGACAATGTGTTCCCACTATCCAAGACGAGAGGGACACATATGTCCCGATAATTAAAACGGAAGTAAAACTTTGCCACATACCAGTTTATTACAAGTATTCCGCTTCGTGAGTAACTTATCTGGCCTTAAATTTAAGGATCAATCAAAATTTAATCGGAAATAGGTGGTATTTTCCAAAAATATACTACTTACGTTCGTACAGTATGGAATGAGCTGCTGTTACACTTCAAAAACGCTGGAATTGCATTATGCACGGTCATGCCATCCATGTTCTGTGAGTGAAAATACCTTCAAAAATATTGGCAGGACTAGTGAGAAAGTCTCCAATTAGACAGAGAAGCATTTCTGTCCCAAAAGAATTTTTTGAAATTTGAATGGGACGTATGTGTCTCATTAGGCGCGAAAGGGTTAACCGAGGTTTATGGAGATGAATCTATGTCTCTTGCATTGGTGTTTGAATGGTATTAGCGGTTTTCAAGGGGAAGGGACTTTGTGGAAGAGGACGAAAGTGCTGGGCGCCCATTGTAAGCGATTACAGAACAAAACATTGCCAAAATTCGTGAAATAAGAGAGGGTTTTCCCTCACATCAATGGTTAGATTGTTAATCAACACTATTACATTGAAAGTACTTCATTGATTACAATTGTTAATAAACACTATTAAAACACTTCGTGAAAAAATTAGGGAAAAGATGCCAGAATTGGCGAGTGATGGATGTCTGTTGCACCAAGACAATGCACCCACTCACATGACCCGATCTGACAAGCAGTTTCTGACCAGCAAAAATATTACTCTGATAGAGCATCCTCTTTATTTACCTCGCTAGGCCCCACACGATTTTTTTTTATTTCGTAAATGAAAAGTTGCTTAAAGGGAGACCATTTTACCTCAGTGAAGAGGTTCAGGCAAAAACGGAGAATATTCTAAAGGGCCTTGCAAAAACCTCGTTCCAGAACTGTGGCGAGCAATGGCAATACCGAATGCAGAAGTGTGTGAATTCTGAAGGGAACTACTTTGAAGGTGATACTGTCACGGAGAACTTATTCTGTATGTACAGTGATCTATTGGATCAGTCTCGTTTTTTCTCTGTGTGTGCCACACCTCGTATAGCATTTCATAGTCTGTTCTTATGATCATTTCAGCTTCTTTTAATAAGTTTATGTATTGTTCATTATTAAATTAAGAGCCTTTGTTTCTTTTTATTTGATCCCAAACTTTGATAGTAAGTAGTTGAATCAAATGCTTCTGAGTAAATTGGCGTCATTTCGGTGTGTTACTAATTCTAATTAATTAGAAACATAAATTTTTAATTCCAAGAAGCCTCTTTAACAAAGTAACAGAACATACAATTTTTCTTCTACTTACTTAGTGTATCTTATTCTCGTTATATATTTTAATAATTTCTTCGAATTTTCTATTAGATCATAAAAATTGTGACAGATCTATACGTGACCTTAAATACTAATCCTCTTGAGGAAACTTTGGGACCAGCATTCGCGTTAATTCACAGTCTCTCAGGAAGAAACCATGATATTTAAGTTAGTTTGACTGTATAAAGTCTAGGGCTTGTAGATGTAAGATAGAAGGAGCAGGAGAGCTGTTGCGGTGATTCGTAGGTGAGAATATTTCATTGAGTATTTCATAAATACAGCGCGAGTTAAGGAAGGAGTTGCTAAGATAATAAATTAGTGAATTAAGGATCTAATATAGATTGAATCAGATTTAGTTAATTATATCACTTACGCTTGTTCACTTTGTCTTGTTCACTTAGACGTGTTTACTTAGAGTTGTTCGCTTAGACTGGCTTACGTAGAGTTGTTCACTTAGAACTGATTGCTCTCTTTATATATCACTCCTAGGGTCTCCTTTTGTAGTTTCAGTTGTGATTAATTAAGTGTGTTTGAATAGTAATAAAATAATAGTTATTATGGTAATCTCTGCTGATGCTCTGTTTCCCCCACACCCTTAGATAGGCAAGACGGTGGAGGAGAAGTACCAAAAGGCTGCGCTCACAAAATTACCAGCCCTATTCACTTGCAGTAAGAAAAAAAATATTAAAAAGAGTGATATAATTTCAAAATTTTTATAGCTCATTTACATATTATTATCTCATACAAAATTAATGATAAATTAGATAAGGATGTGCAACTAACAATGGATAAATGCTAACAACAGACAAAAGGAGAAAAAACTTTTGTCTTTGTTCAACATTTCAAATCAAATCGACTTATCAAAAAGTTCCACGTATTGACATCATATATCTTCATGACAAATTATATACGCCATACATAAAGGAAATAAATTAAGTGAAATTAAGTATATATATAAATTCTCAGTTGATAATTCATTTCACAATTTCTGCTAACTGATGAGATAATAAAAGTCAAAGATGACATTTTTAAATGTCAGAGGCAAAAGCGTTCAAATGCATTATATAAACAACGAATGTATGAACTGGTTTTAATAAAAGGAGGAAAAAAAGAAAAAGCAAATTAAAATGACTAGTTCTCTAGTCAGTTTAGTGAGTTTCCTTAAATTTAATTTAGAAGTGAGTTGATGCGTCAAAACTCTAAAATACTTCCTTAACATTCCCCGTAGTGTTGGTTTTAAATTAGTCCAATTATACCATCTGCAGATAGCTATGATTGAGTAAGATTACCATTAAATTTGAAGGATAAATATAGATACAAGAGAGAAAAATAACTTCCGCGTTTTGTGAAGAAATAGTGAAATTTGTATCCAATTGATCAAGGAAGTCGAAAGAAAATGTTTATAGAAAACTATTTTTTTTTTCGATATGTGATGGTCGTTCTCTCACGTCCATTGAGTTTTGGGAATTAGAATAAAGGTCAGCCATAATCAGAACAAATCTATTTTATTATTCTATCAATCAATTGAAATAATCCAGGGTAGGAAATGTACCTTTAATTAAGTATAGGAGCCAAAGCTCGGTAGAAGAGATATTTAATATTTAATTATGATTTAAATCACTTACTCTTGGAAAGTTTTGGTAATATATGTACGTTCTGAATAACAATAATTCCGTTCTCAGCTATTCGACTTAGAGTCGATATTACTCCAATCCCACTTATTGACTAAATCGCCTTTAATTATTCAACAATTAGTCGTCGAGAAACTCTCTACTAGCTTACAGCTACTTTCCGCTAATTGCTAGCTTCTAACTCCTAAGCACTAATTCCTCGTACCTAAAATTTAATGCTTAAAAATACAATCCTTTATTTATATAAATCATGTCTTCTTCTTCGGGAGAAAGTTTTCAATAGAACATTATTTTTAAAAAATAGTTTTTCTTAAGGGGATCAGTAGGAGGCACGCTGATAGAGTATTACATATTTTTTAAATCAATACTGTATACAATTTATAATATTAAATTTTAATAATGTTGTTGTTGTTCCAATCCGCTTGGAGCAGGAAAGCCTACAAAAGTCAGTTTGACCTTTCCGCATAAGAATGTCATAAACCAGTTCCAGCAACTGTCCCATGCAAATGCTCCAGCAGTCCAGAAGATGAGCAGGAGAAGCAGTGAGAGAGCAAGGACAGATAAAGAAAGACTCCCCCCCCCCTGCACAAAGGTCATTCCACGCAGGTGACCGATTCTAAAGCGCGCCAAGGCTGTCTAAAGAGCCTTGGATCTCCTGCACTGTAGAGATAGATCAGGACTCTTAGCTGCGTACCAGTGGTGAGTGGGAGGGTTTCACCAAGTCAGATTCATTTTATCTTTGTGGGGGGAACGAATTTCAGAGTGGCTCAAGACAGAGGAACTGGGGTTAGGGAGATCACAACCCCTAACAGCCAGCTCATCGTTTGCCTCGTTCCCAGGCACACCCACATGCGATGGTATCCACTGAAGACACACATGTTTCCTCTGGCCAAGCCTAGTCAATTTGGATATAATATTTAGATCAGTACGGTCCATGATCTTTGGCCAATTCTTCAAATATTGGATGGAGCTTCTGCTGTCTGTCAAGATTAAATTATAATAATGTACTGCATAATGTATTTGATCATATCATTAATAAGAATAATTATAAAAACAAATAAAAACAAGAGCATTAGACAACTACGAGGAATATGATAACGCAATGGTTCTTAAACTTTCGGTCACCATGGCCCCTCTTTATGTATCAATCTGACATTGCGGACCCTCGTGATTTTGAACACTTCTTCCCGATTCCCAACACAGCTGAGTGATTTAAGGGTTCCTGAATAATAAGAGTGCCTCTGCTACTTATACAGACTTTTTTTAACTCTTTTTTTAAAAAAAATATTATGTTATAATAATGTACATGTAGTTGCAAAAAACACTGAATATTCTTGAAAGAAACATACATTTTCTAGTAGTTTTTTCATTTGAGGCAATTTAGTGATATAGCCTAGAATGAAGAGGCTTCCAAACTACAGGGTTACCACATTGTGTGTAACATTTTGACACTTTTAAACAAATTTTGTTAATGTGACCATTTTTATTATTTTCTAAATAGGGCCCTCAATGGATTTTTGTACATGACCCCACTCAGAACTAGCTACGCCAGCTCTAGGGTGGCGCTTATTTCAATTTTTCCACGAGATCTTTCAGAGTCTACAAAAGAGAAAAATCTTAGCATTAAATAAGAGACCTTCACGGACCCTAAAAAGGCGCTGGGGATCCCTAAGGGTCACGGACTACAGTTTAAGGACCGCTGTTATAACGGATGGCCTCTTACTGTGATAAATGCCTTAAAACAGTAATGCATTGAATTTGAGTAGACGTTGGAAAGCATTCTGAGGCATAGCCCACAATCTCCTTACCACCCTCTCTAGATTATACTCAGGAGCGCAAGACATCAGGCATTCCGGTTGTCACCAAATATACTCAATATGGGTCATATCTGAGAGCAGACAGGAAGTAAACGACATTGGAAGTCCTTAGTACGGACGTGCTTTATCCAACTCGTAAATTTTATTCGTACAATAATTGTACAGGTACATAGGAATGTAGAATGTTATCTTCATATCATGTAAAGGATTTCCCCTGAAATCCGTTAATGATTGGGAGTTAGAACGAACACCAGCCATAATCAAAACAAATATAATTTATTAATCATTTTATAAGTCTCAGAAACCCAGGTAAGGAAATGCACATATATAAAATATTGGAGCCGAAGCGAGGAAGATGAGATATTTCATATTTAATTTATAAGTAGAATCACACTTACGTTTGGTAATAATCGTAACTCCTGTCTCAAATAATCGACTTCTGGTCGATTTGATTCTAATTCCAATATCTTACTGACTGAATTATCAATTATCAATCTTATACATTAGTTAATTAATCGACGAGTCGCTCTCGTCTAGCTTTCGGTTACTTTACGTTTATCACAAACTTCTATCATCTAACTCCTAAACTCTCTCTCAATCGAACCTAAAAGTTAATACTTAAATATACGACATGATTTACATAAGCCCGCATCTTCTTCTTTGGGAGAAAGTTTTCAATTGAACAATATTTAAAGTAATTGAATTTCCCCAAAAGGATCAGTAATAGGCACGCGAATAGACCCGTTAAAACAACTGTGTCATTATTGTCTCGCGTGTTATGATCAGTGCCAGTAATCGGCGGGCTATGGCCCTCCACAGCACTATGGGAGAAAATTGCTTAGCTTGTTAGTTAAGGTGGGATTCTATCAATCTGTAGGGCACTTCCACACCTATACACAGTGATTATGTGTCCTTAAAATAGAAACGGCATTAATCAGTAAGCATTAGGGTGCCAATTGGTGACATTCAACATGGCTCAAACATGACTCTGACATTCAACATGGTTCTAATATAGTTAGAGCCATTGATGTTTCGGTGTTTAAGGCATTATGTGAAAGGCAATAGGGGATGGGATTGTAGATTTTCCCCTGCTTCTCAGGATGTTCAACTTGGCTTGCAATAAAGCGCGTCGAACCATACTGCGACTTTCAGGTCAATGATGAAGTTCATCTCAAACTCGGAAAATTGAGAAAAATTTCCTCTACGTCAACCTTGCAATCTACTCACCTAATAGATTATCAGGTAGAGAGACACTCTGACTGGTAGATTTCCAGGCCACTTAGTAGATATTTACACTTTCTAGAGTCAGCGTGTAGTCTCCACGTTTATGGATCTTCCATTACGTGCCGGTTTATATAGACCACATTCGCTGATTGCAGAGCTGATTCGCAGATTTTAAAGTTTATGGTCATGTGCATTCGTATCAAAGTAAATCGTTTGCATACTGAATCTCACTGTACTTGTTCGTATCTTAGAAACCTTTCAACGAATCAGGGCCGGCTCTAGGGCCGGAGAAACCAGACTTCTGTTCGAGGTGGAAAATTTTAAGGGCGGCATTTGGATCAAATTTGAGAAATATTTTTTTTTGTTACAAAAAATTTGATATATTTTCTGAAATATTATTGGGTGGGAATTTGGTATTTTATTTAAAGCATCTTAGTTCCTTATTTTGTACTCTATATGTTTAATGCCAGTTTTCTTTTCTGTTAAAACTTGAAGGGTTCGAGGCGGGAGTATATGTTAAAACATGAAATCTGATATGTTAACACATCTTTCACTTGTAACTTTCTCTCCATTCCAGAGCGGGGTCACAATGGACATTCCTTTCACCCATACGATGTCCGGTGTCAGTTATCAAAAAGGGAACAAGCGTAATAAGAGATTATGGTAGATAGGGAGCCACAGCAGAAGTTTTATTTTAGCCTGGAGTATGGTTACTGCAAGTTAATATAAACGCTTGTGATCCCCACCATCAGTAGACTCTTTTTCGAAGGAATTCCCCTGCTGAAATGGACGATTCCTTCTCTTACATTTGACTCGTTTCAAATAATAACAGGTTTTTTCTGTTCTTAATTTCGAATTATTTTGTATTTTTTAAGACTTAAAATAATATATATAATTGTTATGCTGCCTTTTTGTTCGCAAAAACTATTCAAGATGTATAGTTGTATTTATGTGAACAATTGATCTTTTTTAATTACAATTTTTTGCTTTCGAGAGAGGGGCAGCATTTTCCATTTTTGACCAGGGTGGCAAAACTACTAGAGCCGGCCATGAACGAATCTTTGGCTAAGAATTATTGCTTTAAAAGTGTAATTTTCTTAAAATAGACCAGATAAATTAAATGCAAGAAAAATTAATTTCTAAACGCAAAGAGGAAAATGAACGTATAGAAAAATGAAACAAGCGAAAAATAATGGCTATTGATAAAATGATCTACGCAAAAATTAGAAAATGTATAATTGAAAGAAAAAAACAACTGTGTTCCATTAATTGCTTTTAAATCATCATAACAAACAAGCAAAATAAATGGAAATCATCTAATACAGTTGTTGAGTATATTCATTGTAAGATGTAATATCATTGTGGACCCAAAAAATGTATTATCTTTACGCTGTGTAACTTTCGAAAAGTTCTCACCGTAATTTTTGTAACATTTTGCCACATCATATTAGATTGTAACTCCAAAATACCTAAACTCTTGTAAGTAAATAAGTAATTCATACCCCCCCCCCTTATTTTAAAATTCTGCACAGTCATTTTTTCCTTATTTGTAAATAACAAATTGAGAAACACAAATTCCTTGTTACTATAACTTGTCAATGTCTTCTATATCAAAATTTTGATATTTTTTAATGCAAAGTATGCTTTTTCTATCATTCGTGTACAAGGAATTTACATTCCTTATTCCCTGTGACCCGGCTAGATCTGTGGGAGGAACTAAATGATCAGACGACATAATGAACTTCAGTTATTTATTTATCTCTATATTGAACACAGACACAAATAACACTCAAATTAAGATAAATTCGATCAATCAGAGGACGAAAGTGAAACAAGATAGCGTGGGGATAATATATACGATCATGCAAATCTATCCTTACGATAACTTATACAAAGGTTGTTTTAATTTAGAAGCGCGATAATAATTTAACTCTCTAACTTCTACTTGAAATAAGATTACAGTACTTGAACTCTTGAAATCCTTTACTCTTTTAGACGTGGCTTTAAACACTTCTCTAGTAGTGGAACTAAGCGCTTTCCGAATATTCCAACTTCTCGCGTCGTACACTGTTTACGTATACGTACTACTGCCGGTTTGCTAGCTTCTCTTCTATTCACTTCACATCCAAGCTATCCTCACTTCACTAACCTTCAATTCTCACTTCACTAACTCTCAAAACTCGCGAATACAGAATATATATATTAAGCTTAATTTTCATAATCACACACGCTTTCTTGTCTTCGGAGAAAGTTGGTTGAAAGAATGTTGGCCCAAAAGTAAGGGGTTAGTTGGCCCAAGGGGTTAGTGGCAGAAACCGTATAGATCCGTTACACATGTAGTTATTATTTAAAATGAACTAAATGAAGGAAAAATTCTAAATTCAATAAATGTTGTTTGCTTGGTCTGTTACTATCTTATATCTATTGTTGTACATTTTTAAAAAATCCATATTTACTCAAAAAATGAGTAGGTATTAATACTGATTTAGACGATTTAGAAATACATGAAGAGCATCATCTGTATCGAAAAAAAGAACTACGAATAATAGTATAGTGACAGGACTATGAAACTTTTACCTATTATACAAACTCTGAAAAAATGAGTTCTATAATGGAATGATTATTTTCAACATCTTAATCCTACTAAAATGGGTATTTTGCTTTGAAAATGATTATATCTCTAATATAAATTAATTTAGCTTGAAAAAGAATATCAAAACTACTTAATAATTCCCAAGTTTCTCTATATATAGGAGAAAATCCATTCATTCGCTCTCTCATCGCGAGGCTTTTGGAACTATGAGACCTACAGACTGGAAATTCAGCAAAACTTTTTCTTTCGTTGAGTGAAAATCAGCTAAAGGCAGATTTTACGAAAATAGATCCCCAAAGGGATTTTAGATGGTGTTACGGTGATGTTAAATATTTTTTAAAAAATTGTTTTTGAACCAAATTAGACTTACAGACTTGAAATTTGGTAAGTGTGTTTCTTTTGTTGAGAAGAGATCCGTGAAGAACAATTTTATATGGAAATAAACTCCCAAGAGCTTCGGGCAGTTAGGAAAAAGTTTTTAATTAAAAAATTACTCTTTCGAAGTATTAAACTAACAACTTCAAAATTCTGCAAGATTGTTTCTTTAGTTGAATAGACAACCGCTAGAAATTGGTTTGGGAGAAATCATCGACTCTCAGGAAGGGAACTAAAGATAATTATGCTTCCGCTTCAAAATTCAAGTATCTATATATATATATATAGATACTTGAATTAGTTAATTCTTCTATAATAGACTCTTCCATTATTTTTAAAGTGTGTTTCTTTAAATCTGGTTTGAATCTTCTAGCTTTGTTAGTGATATTATTTTGTATTATCAATTTTATTATGCCATGTATTTCTTTCATTTTATGTTACTATATATATATATATATAATTACAATGCATATACCAGCAGGTTTTAAATAGATATATCAGCAAATCGGGCAATATTCTCCATGAAATATTACAATAAATAATCTGAAATCCAGAACCCTACTTAAAAATAGTAAAGAAATCCTTGAACAAATTAAAAATAAAAAGATTTTTTCAGTTTTTCGTTTAGATTTTGAAGATCTTTTTGACTCTATTAATATTGATGATATTAAAATACTTGCAAGTTACATAAAGATAATTTATTTAAAAATGTCAATTATGATAGATTTGGTTTTCTACTTAGGTTTGTACTAAAAGAGAACTATATATATCATAATGGTATCTATTATCAACAGATTAAAGGTTTGCCACAAGGCGACCCACAGCTAGCAACTGCTTGCCAATTTATATTTACATTATCTTGAAAATCGTTTCATTGACAACTCAGAATATTACATTTTTAGCTATATAGATGATATAATCATTTTTGGCCAGCAAGACAACTTTAAACCTAACACTAATATTTATTCAAATATCTCAATTTAATACATATAGAAATAGGAACAACTATGAAGCAAATTTTCTTGATATAGAAATTAAGATAATGATATAGTTACAAATATTTATGACAAATGAGAAGAATTTAAATTCAATATTACAAAATGTACCATATTGGAAGAGCAATGTTCATGTTTCTATATTCAAAAATGTACAATTCAATAAATTTCTAGTTTCAAAAAAATCAGAAAAAATAAAAAACTATAAACATTTCGCTAAATACTGCTTAATTCTAAAATACCCAATTAATTTTATTAATAGTTATTTGAGTAAAGAAATTCTAAATAGTAAGGATTAAAATTCCATAGTTTATTACCAGCTTATTATTATAAATTTATAATTTTTCCTATATAGATATAGTTACCTCAGAATTCTGATTTTGGATAAAATTACTTATTCTCTTAGTTTTTTTTTAAATTTTATTTTATCTATTTTTTAAATCATATATAATTTTAGTGTCCCTAAGGTAATGGTAGTATGTTTGCAATTTTTTATTTCTTATTTCCATTCTTTTCATACTATTAGCCATTCCCATGCTTTGAATTTCCATTTGGGTCTAGAATCTGGCAATAACTTGTTTATTGTAATCAGATTTAGCGCGGGTTCAGCATTTTTGAATGCAATTTTTTGGTAAATTACCTTTTTCTTGTAATGTATTTAGATATTCTATCGATTATTTTCAATAGGTTTTTGCTCAGTATTATTAACAGAAAGGGGGAAGGTTGGCTGGCCACAAAACATGTTTAACCCTACACACACACATTTTTATATAAATTATTTTATATAGAGAGTTGTCCTAAGTCAGCAATGTTTATAATACTGTAGCATCCATATTTTTATATTTAACTCTATTAATTTTATTTTTTCATATATCCTTTCTAAAACCTGTTCTATTGTCTGAGTAACTTGCAATTTCAATTTTTTTTTCAGTTTTGATTAATGTTTATTCATCTCTCTCTTGTATAGAGAAATTTCTCTCTCTCTCTCTCTATATATATATATATTGGAAGCCTTTTTTTTTTCATTATATCATATATGTATCGTACACATCAAATAAAATTTGATATCAATTCAATTAATATTGTAAATAATGTCCTGTTTTCAAGACCAAAATCAAAGATCAACAACATGATTAATTTTTAAAATTCCAAAAGAAAAGATAATGCATACTTAAGAAGATTGTTTAAAATCACACAAGAACCATTGTGTAAACTTCTTCGAGTAAACATAGACGTCACAGTGGGGTAGAAAAATAAAAGAGATTTTGTGACCTACTGATCTTTTTCTTTTGTTTTTCCCTTCTTCTTTCCACACATATTATTTCCTCTTTTATCTTTCCTTTCTTATCTTTTCCCTCTTCACATAGCATCAAAGATGTAGTCTCTCTGTTGTGTCGGTTCCTTTCGTAGATAACACGCTGCCGGCGTTTGCCGGACACTGTAAACACGTGAATGATTCTTATCTTCAAAAAGAAATTGGGAGATTGTCTTATCTTGAGTGATACTTTCTCTAGAATAAAGCATTTTGTAATGGAGAATTAAAGTAGCGAGTATACAGTTGAAGGGTTCAAATACGAACAACAAAAGGAAAAGAAAAATGCGTGGGATTACGCTGATAAGTTGGAAATGAAGTTCAAAAATTTCAAATTTAGGATTTTTCAAATACAGTGGCACCTCGACTTAACGAATTAATGTTTAACAAATTTCGCGATTTAACGAGTTTTTCTTTAGGATCATAGGATCTTTAAATCTTTAGGACGACATAGGATCCTTTTGCCATTTTTATCGGGAAAAGATAAAAATGGCAAAAAGATCCTATTTAACTAATAATAAACTCTTAGTAAATTATTTTAGCAGTTGGAAAAAAAATGTATCAGTTTGTATTTGAAAAAAAATTAGATTCTTTTTCAAATGACATATTTTTTTTGTCTGGAACAGAAAAAAGGCTTTTTTTGAAAACAGTGGAAAGGGTGAAGACTATTATTACACTTAACAGATGCAGATGATTTCTGAGTGTAACCTATAGGGTGAGACTTGAATAGGACAGGAAATTCCATTTTTTTTCTCATCCCAATCCACAACGCAGGGGATATTTTTAGGTTTTTATGATTATCACACATTTGTTGATGGGCTGCCTATCTGCGCAACTTAAGTTAAGGCAGTTGTTGATTTGTCGGAGACATGAATGACGATTCTGATGCAGAAATCGATAATGAAACTTCTATCAAAACGGTTACATTTTCTAATGCCTTACATTGTTTGGAAACTGTGAAAACATACCTTATGCAGCAAGATGTAAATGATGCAGGATTTTTTTCTTTTCATAAAGTTGAAAAATAACTCTTTCGAGTCAGTAATCAAAAAGATTTTCAAATATCTATTAGTCAGTACTTTAAATTTTCCAATTAACTGGTGCGTAATAATTCACTAATAGTATTTTTAGCTTTTGAATGAAAAATGTGTAATTCTTAACTAGGGCTATTTTTTATGCCTTGCTTATAGAATTTCAAAAAGGTAAATGCAAAAAAAAAATTGTATTCTGTTCTGACCCCGATGTAACGAAAAACACTGAAATAACGAACAAAATTCTCGGTTCGATGAACTCTTTAAATAGGGGTCTAATTGTATCATATATTTATCTGATATTTATCTTATTATTATACAAATTTTCAATTTTTCGACTCGGATGTGTTGCTATGTTATACATTTTTGAAATGACCTCCAGGATAAGAGATATTTTAATTTTTACAAAAACTAGAGCAGTTATTATATGAAATTGCTTAAATTAGCAGTGATTGTATTCACATAAGGGACTGTAAATTGTGTAATAAAACAGTGATTGATAAATCTGAAAGTTAAAACACTTCTACTATTATACAGAACATACACAAAAAAATTTCAGTTAATTATTTTCAAAACTTATTTAGCAATCACACACTGTCCCCGTATGAGCATTTAAACACACACACACATTTCGAGTAAAACGCATTTTAAAGTATGACATATTGTTTAAAATAATGGCATCTAGTTTTACTAAAGCACTTGTTTTTGTTCTAGTGAATGGACAATAATAAACTTGGTACTAATTATAAAGCTAATAAGATGGCCGATAAAATAAAATCACAGAAAACATTTGTAAATTTTTGGCAAAGTTCACAATTTTAGGGTAGTACCTTAATAATGCAACGAAATCAAATTCCCTCTAAAGTATTGTTGCCGTAACGAATGTTTCAGACTGTATCTTTCAATCCGACTCAAAAGTCCGCAACCCACATAACCAGTACCTATCTCTTAAATTTGAGCCACGATCGTGTAACAAATTCGATACCTGAATTGACACTTAACTCTCCATATCCTCTCCACGCCAACGTAAATACTTTTTTTGCGCCCCAATGAATTTAACATGCATCAGACCCTTTACATCAGCGATCCCCAACCCCCGGTCCGTGAATCAAATGGTACCGGGCCGTCTGAGGAACATTAAATGATTTCTGTTTTATTTACTGCAATGCTTCTTAAAGTTTCAACATTCGCGACCCAACATTCAATCATAATTTTCATCGAGCCCCATACAATAACAATGTATTGGAATTCATTAATACTGTACTTTGATATAAATTTTAGATCAAAATCTTAAATAATCTTTTGTTTTTGACTTTTCAATATGCTCGTGCCTCCCTCGTAGAGCTGTCACGCCCCCCAAGCTACCCTACAATACGAGCATAATTATACACCGCACAAATTATCAAGTTAAGCATTAAATTTTGTACATGCCCCCTTTTAAGTAACAACTTTTTAAAACTAATTACTTTTCAATAATAATTTTCTTAAAAAATCTCTTTTTTTCGGCTTTTTGATATGTTTGTGCTCTCTCGCATGGGGTAGTTACGCTCCCCCCTCCCCCTTGGGGGCGTGCCCAACAGTTTGAGAATCACTGCTGTGATGTATTTCTCTCGGTTTTTTGTGATTTTTTTTATGGGAATCACTTTATATTCCATGATAAATCAGTTTAGATTCATTTTTCGGTGTTACTGTGTTTTATTCTGAAGGCATACTTAAAAACAAATTAAATTATTAAATCGAAACAATGTAAAATATAAACAATCAATGCTAAAAATTAGCTGTCTACAGGGGGTTAACCTTGTGTACGCCACTCACCCCCCCCCCCTCCACTTCGGCGGGCTGAGGTAAAATTATTAAACGTTAACCGGTCCGCGGTAAGAAAAAGGTTGGGGAGCTCTGCTTTACCTGACGAGTCTTTGGTGGAACAGGAAATCGAAGACACGAGTCAATTGAAAAATCGCTGTCTGCAAGCTCAAGGTCATAATAATTTGACCTATTTCCTTCCCGATACACTATCTTAACCCTATTTTACTATTTTGCAAACTCATTGATTGAGTGATAGTTAATCAACGTCGCACCTGGAAGAAAGATTGGCTGATTGGCGCAACTCATAAGTAAGCATATTTGCACCTACTATGCATGTTTAACTAGGGATATTTTCGACTCTTGGGGGGGGGGTATCATTTTTGCATTCAGACAACATAAATTTCTCAACAATCATGTGATCATTTGATAACGCTTGAAAAAGGTATGATAATCAGCTGAAAATTATGAAAAAAAATCCTCTAAAATAAATAAATAATATATTTATGGTTTTCGCTTATATTCTGGGTGAGTGCAGTGTCAATTTAGGTGCATTTCGGGCCCTGGGTGCAGACGATCTACAGGCCCCCTTGGCACTGGTGGATTGAAATTTGAAACCAAAAATTTTGGTTAAGTCAAGTTTATCCACGCCCTTTTTGGCCCCTGGGATGAACTGGAACTGGGTGAGTGTTTATTTACATGGCACAGTAAGGAACATAAGGGCTGTTGGTGACTGATCGCCTAATTCTAAACAACGGTCAAATGATGAAAATGTCACCTGAATACTGAGGGGTGTAACGTGACAGGCCTCCTCGTGATGCGCAGTGGAGTAACGTATACTCCCACAACCCCGCATTTGCAGGGGGCCAAGGAATCTACTAGACCCAAAACTTGACTAATACTAAGTACGTAACACCTTGCAAGATCCGGCTTGGGGCCCGAAACCTGACTTTACAGAGGGGGCTCTAATAGTATCCGTTACGCCACTGGGGGTGCACACTGGTTAAAGCTAAATCTGTCACAGCGTTGCCTCGCTTTCTTGTTCTTTTGAGCATTTGAAATTTATTTCATTATGGCAAAGAAGTAATTTTCCTCGGGCTGTTATTTTGTCTGACAGCAAATCCACTTTGCAGTCCATTTCCAACAATACACACACAGTTGGAACTTCTGAACGAATTTATGAATGTAGAAAGATTCTTAACACTCTGTCTGACTTATTGCCTTGTAGTGGATTCCTGCTCATTGGGGCATCGAGTGAAATGAAAGAGCAGATTTCCTGGCAAAGAAAGGAATGATTATTATACAAACCACTTATACCCCTATGACTTTTAATTCTGTAAAATTCCTAATTAAATTAGAATTTAAGAGGAGATTGTCTCCTACCTATCAAATGAAGCTAAGGGAAAAGCCTCGGAGTGTCTCATTAGTTCAAAGTCAGTCATTCTGTATTTTACTCGTCCTATAGCCGTGGCTTTATTTCGCCTTTTGATTGGGAACGATTGCTTGACTGCCCTCTTCTAAAATTTGACAAAGGACATTTCAGTCTGTACTCTTTATAACTCTGGACAATCCATTGATAAGAACCATATTGACAAATACACTGCACTATTATCTTTTAACTCTATTGTTCTTAAGTATTGAAAAGCTAGATCGAGACTAATTGCTTCGTGATCAAATGTGTCTGATATTTGTATAAATAAATAAAATAAACACCTGAGCAGACACCCTTTCCAAACTGCCACACCAACGGGAGGACTTTAGGCCACGACAGATTTGATATACATCGGCTCCTCAGCACATTGGCTCCTCAGCACAGCGGATCTTCAGTGGCTTTCGGGCTTGAACTCATGGTACGCGCGTAAGACTTCTGGGTCGCTTATACATGAAACTGAACACAAGAATTAGAATTATAGTGCAGTGTTTCTCAAACTGTGGGGCGTGCCCTTCTAAGGGGGTGTGATAACTCTACGAAGGGGGAGCGTGCGTATTGAAATGTTGAAAACAAAAGATTATTTATAAAAAAATTATTAATTTACTGGAAGTAACAAACAAAATACATTCTGACATAACAAATAAAAATAACATTTGCACTGATATGATACACTTATAAATGTATCAGTATTGCACAATGATTTTATAATTAATTTAACTCAATATTAAGTTTAGAACAATTTTAATAACTACCAATGGCTCCATGGGCTTGTGTCATATATAAAGTTATATGCAAAAATTAACACTCATCTTGATAATTTGTACGGTTATAATTAATCCTTTAACCGCCAGTTAAAAATTACGTGATCTACTCCCCAATGCAACCATTATCTAAGTAGGTGCACGTATGTGAGAGGGAGAAAAGGAATAAATAAGCAAATCCCTCGGAAATTAGTGAATAAGATTTTTACTTATATCTTGTCAAACACTGTCAAGGTCCTTTTATTGTATTTCAAAGCCTTCGGAATAATTTTATGGACGGCAGTGCACAGAAAAGATCGTACTTCGGAAAGACGTATATATATGTCCGAGGCAATTAACGCTTTAGTTGAACGAGACGTTTATATAAGCCGATGGCACTCAAGAGGTTAAAGCCGTATCGTATTTTAAGTATAGTAATATTGAATCCAATATATTGATATTTCTATGGAGGTGTAATGATATTTCGATGAAAATTATGGATCAATATTGGGTTGCGAATATTGAAAGTTTGAGAAACACTGTTATAGTGTATTTATATCCCATATTTCGGTTAAGCGGCTTTTGTGTTTTGGTAAGGCTCTGCATGTCAAAGAATCAGGTATTTAATTTAAAAATTACGTATACCGTCTATCGTTCAGCTTATACGAAAAATAGGAGTAGTCTCTCCAAAAATAATTATTTTTGCAATTCTAATTCAGTTAATTTTGTCATTAAAATGCTCTAAAGTGATGAAAATTAGATTTAATATAATATATTATAAATCATGAAAATAATAATAATATCATGAAAATTAGATTCCACATCACACTTCATTGCAGTAAAGATGCTAATATAATAAAAAAAATTGTAACCAAATCCAAAATTGCTTTATAAAATTTAAATACAATCTTAAAAAACGAAAAAGACTATTGTAATAGAGTTTGCTATGTATATAGATTTATAAACAAGTTACCTTATTATTACTTTATTACTATTCCTTCCTCAATTTCTTATTCCATTAATTCAGTTTGCATACATTCTAGTATACAACTGAATTTTTAAAAAGAATTCTGTAAATATTTCGCAGTATGTGTAAAATATAATTTCAGTAAGTCAATTTTAATTTCAGAATTTTATCAGTATTTTATTCACTATAAGTATTTGAATTTATATACGATTTTATTCCGCGCGTTTTTCTTTCTGTGCTGAATATTGAATAAATTTACTGATGATTAACAGGAAAAAAATTATAAGACGGGTATAATCGAATTCTTTCCTTCTATTTGCTTCCTGTGTTAATAGTTAAATGTCAAGGACCAATTAATCAAATACAGAAAATTCCACGATTTGCCTCTAGAAAACCTGACATTTCAGATTATGATATATTTCTAATTCAGTTTTTGGGACTGCGACCAAAGTTCAAAACAAAATTATACCTTGTATTAAAACTAACACAGAATACATCTGAAATTTAAAATACAGTAATGCTCCGAACTTACGTGATAGGTGGGCGTAAGTCGGAGTATAATTTCCCATATAAATACATAAAAATTATTTTTAGTTGAGGCCGGAGACGAAAGGAAATAATAATTTAGAACAAAAAAAGTTTAATAAAATCTTAGATAACATAAATACAAAATCGTTAACCAAACATTTTTTGGTGTAGAAGGTTTAATGAAATCTAACAAGTAGTCAGGTGGCTAAGAGATTTTTGATGTGTAACATCTTTCTTATCGGTTGCTGGATTTTTGTAGGAGTGATTTCGTGAAAAGGGACGGAAATGTGTAACAGGAAGTCGGGCAGCTCGCTTGGTGGTGTCTCTTCGCTACCCTCGCATCGGGATCCAACTCTAGTAGCCATCAAGATACCAGCCTTTTTTAACACTCATTTATAAGTTTCACTTGTATGTAATGGAATATTTGAACTCGATTTTTACCCATTTTAAAAGTTCCGATTAATTCCGAATTTCGCACACTTGTCAAGGACCAATGACAATACAATAATTTCATAATTTTGTTCCATTGTCCTGATCAGAATCATCAGGAATAAGGATTTTCAGATTGGGCGACTAATTCATTATACCGTTTCCAGATTTGGCGACTAATTCCATATATCATTTCAAGATTTGGCGATTAATTCCATATACCATTTGCAGATTTGGCGACTAATTCTAGAACTCATTTCCGGATTTGGCGATTAAAATATTAAGTTATCAATTGTCTTGTTTTTCTGAAAATGGAAATAAAAAAAAGACGCGTGCATGTGAAAAAAAGTATGCTCTAACCCAGCGTACTGTAGAGCGCGCCCCCCCCCTTGAGTCACATGACAACCCTACGTGGTGGGGGGAGGGACGCGAGCATATCGAAAAGTCCAAAATAAAAGATTTAAAATAATTATCAATAAATCGAAAGGAAGCAAAACAAAATACATTCTGACATGATAAAAAAAAAGAAACGAGCCTTACAGTAGTCGCATACGATGTGTAACATCTGACATGTTATCGTGGTAAATTCGCAATAGCAAATTAAATCCTGAAAAAAAATGAATCGAGTATGATTGGAAATAATTTTCTATCGAATAATTATATCTTTAAAGAAAATTTTATTTAATTAACACAAGAAGTAATGCAATTTTTTTATAAAAAATAATTATTCTTGTTCAATTTGGGGAAGAGCGGTAATGATAATTTATGATAACTAAAATATGACACATACACTTGTGTTTTCAAAGTATTTAAAAACCGTTGAAAAATAGCGTCAATAACAGTACCACTGTTAGTTGTCGAAACAATTCGATTTGTGTTCATTTCGAGCTTGAGTTCATCATTCAAAAAAGCTATGAGTGGCTCGGCTTCTAGCAAACTGAAGTTAACTTTAAAATCACCACTCAAAATCATGGAAAGCGAGTGATTGGTTTTTTTTAAAAAAAAAAAAAGAGCAGAACCACCTTCGGTATATCGTAAAAGTAAAAAATGCAGGAAATCTTTAATTTTTTGAACCGTTTGATTCGGAGAAATGTGTGCGACCAACGAAATCACTGTTTGTCCATTTTCAAATAAGCATTTTGCCGCATACATGTCCCCAATATCTTGACTAACAAAACCCAGTCCACTTGTTTGACGATAAGTAATATCCATATGTCGAGCCACAACGTGTGAGTTGTTCTGTTTACGATAGATCGCACCACCAGCTGCTCTGTGGCTCGGTCGTTTAAATTGTACGCAGCAATCGAAGTCAGGTATCGAAACACGTTCGTCATTGTCTAACCACGTTTCTGCCTAAAGGACTTAGCTTCTCTGATCCTAAAGTGAGAAAACAAAAACAAAGATCCCCCGGCCTAGACCGCAGGGGGTGGGGGCTCAGCCCCTATCGAATGAAGGAGAAAAAACAGAACTTCACTGAATAGCGCGCGCTTCCCCAACTTCCTGTTACGCATTTCCGTCCCTTTTCACGAAATTATTCCCACAAATCTCCAGCAATCGAGAGGAAAGATGTTACACATCAATAAAATACATATTCACACTGATGTAAGATACTTATATATGTACCAGGGCGCAAAAAATATTTAATAATTAATTTATCAATACTAAATTAAAACCAAATTTAGTAATTACTAATACTTTTTCTCCCCTAAAATTTCCTCGTAGCACGCTAATAGTTTTTTATCCCGTATTTTGTCGAAAAAATAAGCTTTTCGTTGGAGTCCGTATTTTCTAAAATCTGTAACCCTTTCTCAAATTAATTGAGGTCATTCGATCTTCTGATTGAACTGGGCCTAAGACTCGAACTCTTCCATGTCTTGCTTATACTTATGCATTTCTACGAGCTCATCAATAGTCAGCTCCTGATTTTGGCAATGCGGCAGTTCTTGAACGCCATCACTATCCACTTCTAAATTTATTTGCTTGGCAAGATCGGCAACTTCTTCAATCACATTACCAGTTTCATCAGGCTCTGGCACTGATTTTGCCTGAGTTTCTGTGATGGGGGGAAAAAGGACGAATCGACGAGATTTGAAAATCGCGTAACTCCGAATTCGCGTAAGTCGAAGTAACATAAGTTGAGGTAGCGTAAGTCGAGGTAGCGTAAGTCGAGGTAGCGTAAGTCGAGGTAGCGTAAGTCGAGGTAGCGTAAGTCGAGGTAGTATAAGTCGAGGTAGCATTAAATCGAGATAGTATAATCCGAGGCAACATAAGTCGAAGTAGCGTAAGTCTTGATGGCGTAAAAGTCGAAGCATTGCTGTACTTATAATCACATTTTTTGAAAAAAATTTCTGAAAGACAGTAGTCCAAATTTTGTATTATATAAATAACATCTGTTTTGGTATATATTTATTTTTAAGAACTGAATTTGTGTGTGTAGTTTTTTTTCTTGTTACTTTTACAGTTAATTTTTTCTTAAATTTTAAGTCTTCTGAATTTTTATTTCAATTACTAATTTTGAAACAGAAAATTAATTACAATAAAGTTTAACTGGTATATTTCTATTTTAAATTTGAAAAATTGAAGGTATGCAATTTTAAAAGAAACAATTCTCTTATATATCTATGCACAACATTAACTGTAAACGATTTTTAACATTAAGTTCTTGACAGCCTTAAGTGTAAAAATTTCATATCAATATCTTAATTTTTCAATTATTACCAATTACTGAACCTGTGTAAAAGATTAAAAAAGAGAAGTAATTAAAAAATATTCCAATATACTTTTTTTGATAAGAGACAGAGTTGCTTTATTTTAAAAACTTAACCCTAGAAAATAAAAATATATTCAATGGAAGAATTCTTTCTGTCTGGTCAGTTGATTAAGAGATTTAACTGTAAATAATATATTATTTTTTTATGCAATGTTATAGAAAACAATAGGAAAATATTTTTCCCTTTCTAGTACAAAAAAGTCTACTGATTGGTAACATAATTTACTTTTTAAAAGAATCAGTTAAGAGTTTCACGAACTTTTCATAAACTTCTAACTGTTCTAAAAGCAAAATTTTCTCACCGAAGTTTTTTCTGGAATATTACTACTCCTCACTTATAGACCAACAGAAGCTGATATTTGATTGAAAAAGAAAATGAAACAAAAATTTGCTGGCTATTTTTACGGATTCTAAGGAAATGAAATCGGCAAAAACAAATGTCATTCTTAAAGTCCAGGAAAAGATTTTAAAAAAAAGTTTCTCCAGTTATATAAAAACATTGTTCTCGGAATGATGAAAAAAGTAGCAAATGCAATCTTCATTAAAAATTCTTTAATGATTCCGTAGATTGTATTTTGTCAATCGTTGAATACTTTAGCAGTGGGTTATGAAGATTACTGTAATTTATCGTATTGTACTTGAATATAAAATATTATCATTAACTTCGAAAAAACAAGTCTTTGTTTTCTATACACCGTTTCGGTGACGTTAAACAGTCAATTTTTTTTGTTCCAAACGTAATTACTTCTTCTTTAGCAATCAATGTCATGTAAAAAGAACTCTTCCTCGCTTGAAAAAATAAGAGTTCCTATTTTCAGAGTTCATTTGAAAAGTACCTTGTAATTAGTTAAATCAAAACGATTAACACTGTTTAAAGCTTCCGCGTTTTGCACGATTTGGTTCATTAGGAGAAAAAAAATTTTCGAGTATCGCTACTTTAATTATTTATAATTCCAACTTTTCTATTATACCGTATTTATTCTAATCTAAGCCGCCATCGACTCCAAGCCGCACCCCAAATTCTCAGCGTTTTTGTGAAAATATCTTTAAAAAAATTTTGCAAAGTGTATCAATATCCGATATTTGCGAATTATTTTTTTTTAATGTGAACTAAAGAAGTGCATGATTAATTTATTTTACAAGTATTGAAAGCTTTTAAATACATACATGAACCTTTAATTGCTCTAACTTGCAATAGGATAACTGGCAGTGGCGTAACGGAGAATATTAGGGCCTCCTGCAAAGTCAGGCTTTGGGCCTGAATTCTAGAATTCCCTAGAATTCTGGATCCCCCGCAATGCGGAGGTGTACGTTACGCCACTGGTAAATGGAAAGGGAACCTCTCAGGAACGGAGCGTTCACCTCTTAATTTTCATGGATTTATCTAGATTTTTTTCTTTCCTGCACCCACACAAGCAACTTGCTAACTCTTATTAAACGTAAATCCTTAAATTATTTTAAGTCAAAGCAGCCACAACTGATGCAATTCACATCTCACCTCATCTAATTCGCTCAACAGAATTCTCTCGCTGCGTCGCTCCTCCCCCTTGTCACTGCTCCAAGTCTTTCAACAGATCACAAGGCTTCTTAAAAACAGGAAACCCCACAGACCCAGGTTCAAAAACAAACTTTTCACGACACGGGACTGGGGATCGCACCACGATCCGTATAACAGTCTGAAAATTATCAAAGCCAAACCTTTAGTATCATGTGTAATTTCCCACATCCGATGAACTTTTCTGCCTTCGACTCTGAGCTGCATCCGATTTTCAGTAGCACTAATATTGCAAAAAAAAGTGTAGCTTAGATTTGAATAAATATGGTATTTATTTCTATGCAACAAAGGTTGCTATTAGAAATCGTCCATTAATTTAATGAAAAATGAAATTCAGAAATGTGAATAAACAGGCCCTTTAAAGGCCTTATCACACGTATACGTATTTAAAGCGACTAATTCCTACCAAGTTACCATAACAATGACAACGAACAACTTTTTCTCAGTGAGCTGAGAAAATTGCTCCGAATAAAAATTGCTTGAAATTCCTCTCAATGGGGTTCTTCGGCTTCCTACGTCATAAACAAGATGGAGGTAAAGATGGCTGCTTCGGCTTCGTCAAACTCAGCAGAAATGGGGTATAATATTTTAAATAGAATAGTGCTCTATTTCTGCTTACAACCATCAACAAAAGAGAGAGCGGGAAAAAAATATAATATTAAATATTCGTTTTCAGAAGTAGAAAAATTGACGAGTAATTTTTCAATGTGAATAAATGGTAAGGCTGAAGTCAGAGCATATAGTTTTGTTTACGGCAACCCTTCACCCTCACAACTTCTTGAAAAATTGCCCTGAACAGTTGTCCCACATTGATCTGGCTAAAAGAACGAAACCTGTGTAAGGAAAGGCAATTAAAGAAGCTGAAGCTGTAGCCGTTGTTATTAATTGCGACGCCAAAGAGGTAGCAGGGTATTTAAACAAGTTAACTGAGTACTTTCAAAAACCGTCATTTTGCAATTTTTTTGAAGATTAATGAATAGTTTTTGATATTTAGTGTCACTTGTTTTCGAATAAACGTATAAAACTGTTTTAAAAATATTGTCACAGTAAAAATATTAATTAAATACAAATTTTTGCAAAAAGAAAAAAAAAATAATGACAAATTTTTATGAATAAAACATTATTTTTTTGTATAAAATGCTTCTACAATTGTAGTATTTTGTCTATACATATCTAAGTCTTCTGTTCAGAGCCTGAGATAGGATTTTTGAAATATTCACATTATTTTCAGAGTTGTTTTCAATTAAAATAATAACCAGTATTTTTTTGCTAAAATTACTGTATTTTCATACATTGAAAAATATGAATAAATATACTTCTCAAATATATATTTAAAAATATTAGTTCAGGTTTTATATAGAAATCTGCAAAATATTTATTTATTATTACTGTAAAATAGAAGCATTTTCCTGAAAAGAAGAATGTTTTGTTATTTTCTGTTCTGTTATTTTTCCTTCATTTTTTTCCAAAAATATTGCGTTTAAATAATTTTTTATTGTGATAGTGTTCTTTTAAACAGTTTCATATATAATATTATAATTCAAGTGATGAGAAATATCAAATAATGCTTTTTCTAAATCACGGTTCTAAAAATAGTCAGTTACCTTAAGAAGGCGTGGAAAATTTTCTCTAATATTAAGAATCAGAAGCGGGAAAAAACTTCATTGGTCAGTTATTTATTTTCGTCCCACTTCGAAACAACACGAGGACTATTAACAATGTACCTCATAAATGTAAATCACAGACAAGAGACGAGAATGACACTTGAACTGGTACCCCACCCAGGTATTGTTTTACAATATTTTGATATGAATTATTACTTTAAGATATTAATTAAAACATATCTAATTTAATATTTAAATATTTGTTTAAATATCTTCTGAACACTGCTTTGAAGCTTTCCTCATTGAATTTGTATGCAAAATGCATAATCAAATTTAGGTACAAAGTGAAACATGAAAGCACAGGAAAGCAAGTGAAGTGGACTGAAATGTATGAAATTAAATTACTTAAGTATCCGACTACTTGCAATAATTTTTTTTTTAAAAAATGGAAATATGGGTTTTTTGTGGTCTTTAGATTTGCTTAGTACATTTCAAGAAAAATATGCTAAAATTAAGAAGATAAAAAAAATTATTATTACTTAAATGGGAAAAACTGGGTAAAAATTAACAAAAAATAACATAAACGGGGCCCATTCCTTACCAATAGTTAATGAACAAATTTTAATTTTTTTAATTCTGATGGTTGCTATGTTATTCATTTTTGAAATGACCTTCAGGATAAGAGATATTTTAATGTTTAAAAAAACTAGAGCCCTTTATCTTAGTTACTATATGATATTACTTAAAATAAAAGTGATTATATTCACTTAAGGAACTGTAAATTTTGTAATAAAACAGTGATTGATATATCTGAAGGTAAAAACCCTTCTACTATTATACAGAACATACACAAAAAATTGCACAGTTAATTATTTTCAAAACTTTTTTAGCAACTGCTGTCCCCGTTTGAGCATTTTCAAAAAAACACATTTCGAGTAAAACGCGTTTTAATGTATGATATCTTGCTTAAAGTAATGGCATCTGCTTTTACTAAAAAAAATTGTAGATTTTGTTCTTTTGTTCAAGTGAACGGAAAATAATACACTTGGTATTTATTTTTATAAAGTTAATTAGATGGTCTTTAAAATAAAATCATAAAAAAAACTTGTCGATTTTTGGCAAAATTTACAATTTTGGGGTAGTCGGATACCTTAAATAGATCAAGTACTTTTCCTCCCACAAGTTCTCTCAGGTGGAATTCTTCCATAATTCTTTGACATTTGTCAAATGTCACTGTATATGTGTGCGTGTTCGCGCGTAGAATTTATTAATAACATTTTCAGGAAAAGCACAGATGGTCTTGATAATTCATCCAAACTAAATTTTATGAGACTGCACAACAGGGTAGAAAAGATCAATAATAATTTGGATTCTTTTTTGACTTGATCTTGAATCCTTTTTTTTAGATCTTCTCTTTGAGTGACAACCATTTCAATCATCTATCAAATTTTGGACAGGGTTCTTTTTTTTCAACAGTATAAAGCTGTATTGCGACTCAAGATCACTTTTCAATGTGTTTGATATATGTTGAATGAAAATCCTATACACTTAACACGTGTTTCAAAGACTGTCATTGAATTCAATCTTTCATAATGCCTTTCTGAACACAAATTAATGTGATGTTTTATGGCCCCTTTATCCTCCAAAAGCAGAACATGAACATGTACTCCATATTTATAACAGATTCATTTAAGAGGTTTTCAGAATTTAAAGCTTATTAGCAAAGACATAGTGAAAGAAGATGTCACAAGGCTTTGAATTGTTCTAAAATTTTTTTAAAGAAAACATATTTTGTACGAAGCAAGAAGTACTTATATTGCTGTGTGTGTGTGTGTGTGTGTGTGTGTGTGTGTGTGTGTGTGTGTGTGTGTGTGTGTGTGTGTGTGTGTGTGTGTGTGTGTGTGTGTGTGTGTGTGTGTGTGTGTGTGTGTGTGTGTGTGGAAATGTTTTCTAAACACATATAAAAAGCAACTCAAAATAAATAGGAAAAAAAATATTAAAAAATTCTTTTCTTGATCGAGAACGAAATCATTATAAAAATTTCAATGGGTTCCTCAATTTCTTTCTCTAATAAATCTAGAAGTTTTTCACTTTAAATTTGGAAAAGACATCTGTTGTAATTTCAATTACCGTAAAATACGGCGTATAACGCGTACAAAAAAAATAAGATCGAAGTTTAGGGGTGCACGTTATACGCCCGTATAAAAATAAGAACCTTAAAAATAAAAAAAAATAAGCATAGAAAAAAATTAGATTTCTATAGATCGAAATACTGCTTATTTAAAAGAAATGACATCCCCCACCCCCTTTTGAGCTTAAGGAGTCGTAGCTCTAAAAGTATACTATTTTTTTCTAAAGCTTGGAATCTTACCTAGAATAAATGACTTCAGGTACAGGTTCCTATTGGCAAGTTGGATTGAGCAATTCAAGGACAGTTGGTGACATCTACTCCTCAGAGTTCAAAGACGGTTTATTGGAAAGACATCTGGTGATTATACCGATCAGAGAAGTGTTAAAAAAGTACGTAGATGAATAGTAGAAAGGGATGCATGTGTAACGGGAATTATCATGTTAAAATGTAAGTCTAGATTCGATGAAAAGAAGGGGGACACTACGGGGAGAAAAATCTTGTCAACGTGCTGTAAGATGTCACGGATGACAACTGATAGTGTCCGGCTATCGAAAGAAATGGCAATCTATGCCATAACCCCTGATTGTCAGACCGTGCAGTATTCTACTGTTGTTCTGGTCAATAATTGCCTTCTTGACGCTCTGTAAGGCCATACATTGTCAAAGGATAGTGAGAGCCTTTACTCAAGCCTCCTTATTCTCCTAACTTGGCGTCAATTGACTACATTTATTTCACGTGTCATTCAATGTATTCATCCAAAAATCTTAAGCGATCTGGCTAATGTGGAAACTGCCGTTTAAGATTTTTTCACCCTGAATCTCAGGACTTCTAATGCCGTAGGGTTCATCTTCTAACCCGACAGAGGTTACAAATATTAATATGCATATTCTTAGATTATACACATTTTTTTTATTTCTTTATCGTTACGAAAAATGGTTAAGACTTTTGCACTAACCTAATTTAATAATAGAAATAATATGTGGTAAGTAAAAATTAATTAGGGTTATATATATATTGTCGCGCCCCTGAGGTCACTGGTGAATTTAAATGTACAGAATCAAAAGACATTTTATTTGACAATCAAATTATTATCCAACTTAATTACTAATCTAAATATCTATAACAGTTAATTGAAACACATTTTTGACGATTAATTCCGACCACTGATGATCTTTCTCCATTGCGATCTCGGATCTCCTTACTGAAATTCCGATAGCTTCAACACTTTAACTTCAGTATCAGCATGACGACGATCGACTACTTCTCTGTCTTCACTTGACTTTAAATAGTAACCCACATGAGCACAAATCACGTTTCCTCCAGAGATTTAATCATGTAACGTAATCACAAGAATTTTCCACAGAGGATTGGTAAGAAACGTGAATAGACCCCCCCCCCTCCGGTGCAATATGTGTGTTTGTGTGTGTGATGAATTTCCTGCCCTATCAGTCTGGAAATTCAGTAGTGTAGTAAACTTCCTACCAGGACAACTCAACTCACCTTTCGCATAAGCACCTTGAATTTAATTTTGGCGAACTTACTTCAAACACATGGATGAACAGCACTCTCCTGATCGACGCTTGCGACAGGACTTTAGTCATGGTTTGGGGTACAGAATGATTTGCTGAATCATTGGAATAAAGTATCATAGGATAAACGGCAGCACTTTTCATCATTCCTATCAATCACAAACACGTCCGCTTGGAAGTACTCCAAGTCATGTTATATATATGTGTATGCATATAAAATTTCAATAGATTCAAATGAGAGATTTATTGTGGTTATGTGTTATATAAACGTATTCTATTATTTTAAATAGAAAAATGGATAATCATTTAATTCATTTTGAAACTTTTTTCTGAAGAAAACAAACCTTTGTTCAGTATAATGTATATATATATATATAATCCCCTCCCCCTTTTTTTAAAAAAAAGTAGGATAAAACATATAAGCAGTAAAAACTGATGAAAATCGTGGTATTTACAAAACAATTTACCTGTCCCATTTTTAAAATAATACAACATAGTGCCGACAACAAACCAAAATAAAAAAAAATTCGCATGAGAATTACTATCCAAATCAGTTACTTTTCCTCTGTAATTACATGTATTAGTTGCATCATTTTATTTGCAACCACCTGTTACTGCGTCTGCATTTGATCCTCACAAGGATTTCATCAGTTGTGATATCAAATTCAATTTTCAAAGTTTCCAAATGTTTTAAATCATTTTAAAACGGAAGGCAGATTAGAGTCTGTTTATTTGATATTATAAAATACGCATGTAGCCTTTTTTTAAAAAAATTCAAGACTAATACAGTTAATTCTGCTTAGGGAAGTTTTTTAAAGTGACAACGCGTCCTAAATTTCTACGATTTTTCAAACTTTTTATGTGATGTTCGAAATGGATTTTTTATCTTTTGATAGTAAATGTGTGCAGCATTAATTTAAAACAATTTTTTTTTATAAAATGCTCAAATATTTATTAAGGTATCCGACTACCCTAAAATTGTAAACTTTGCCAAAAATTGACAAATTTCTTTTATGATTTTATTTTAAAGGCCATCTTATTAGCTTTATGAACGAACCAAATTTATTATTTTCCGTTCACTAGAACAAAAACTACAAGTCTTTTAGCAAAATCTGATGTAATCAATTTAAGCAAGATGTCATACTTTAAAACGCGTTTTACTCGAAATATGTGTGTGTGTGTTTTAAATACTCAAACGGGGCCAGCGATTGCTAAAAACGTTTTGAAAATAATTAACTGAAGTTTTTTGTGTATTTTCTGTATAATAGTAGAAGTGTTTTAACCTTCAGATTTATCAATCACTGTTTTATTACAAAATTTACAGCCTCTTATAATATAATCCCTGTTATAACCCTAATATAACCACTGTTTTTAAAGCAATTTCTGTAATAACAAAGATAAAGTTCTTTTTATAAAAATTAAAAAATTGAATCAGAATTGAAAAATTGAAAATCTGTTTATTAATTTTTGGTACAGAATGGGCCACGTTTATGTTATTTTTTTGTCAATTTTCATCCATTTTTCACCATTTTAGTAATAATAATTTCTTTTTCTCTTTTTAATTTTAAAATATTTTCCTTAAAATATACTAAACAAATCTAAAAACAACAAAAGAATCCCCATATCTCCATTTTTTTAAAAAAAATTGTCGCAAGTAGTCGGATACCTCAAGAACTAACCAGTTGTTTCTAGGGGGAAAGAAGTTTCTAAATTATTATTAACGCCAAAACTAAACCACCAATTTTCATTAATAGCGCTTTGACATGGCGCTTTATTTAAACTTTATTTAGTTTCATAACATTACCAGCCTTATTTAACTAAAAATATCATCGATTTAAATAAACGTGTGCATGTAGTCTTGGTACAAATGAATATGAATGAATCAACAATGATGAAATACATAATTTACAGATAATAAAAAAAAACAGACTTTGTGAGAGTTAAAAATCATTTTTCTTCAAGTTACTAGGTCATTAAAATAAATGATCTTTTACATATATTATTATTCAATTATAATATTTCATCTCATTTAATTATAATGTTAAAAGTTCCAGCTGATGCAAAAATATTAAACCCTTAGTAGGCAATTTTTTGCCCAAAGTGTTCCCAAGAAAAGGCACATTTTTTATAGCACATAACTATGCATAATACTTAACAGAATGTGGAAATAGAAAAATTTTATTTTAATTCCCAATTTTAAAGTTTTCACACCATTCTTTATTTTATAATTGTGGAACACACAAAAACCCTAATATTTGCTTTTTATAAGTACACTCCGCATGTTATGAAGAATATTTCATATATTCTAAAAGAATTTCTCTCATACTTATTCGTACCTCGGTTCGTTCAAACGGTTGAGGATTTTGTGTGTGTGTGTATATATATATATATGCACACACAATATGAAGCATGGTGTAACATTTAGTTTTATATTGCAAGGAGGACAGAGATAATATCGGCCTTTTTGAATTATCTTCCCCTTTTCATTTCTTCTAAGCAGCAAATGTACATTGTCTTGCCAATCCCTGTTCTTTATCGAATATTTTCAAGAATCTAAATTCCCGCCTTCACCACAAAGAAAATCCCAGATGAGAAATATTTCAGTACCATGGACAAACTGCATATTTTAATACTCAAGCACTAATAATCTCACTATTGGAATTAAAAATATGTGCAAATCAAAGATAAAAATAGGAATCAAATATCGATGCCCGTACACCATACGGGCAAACCAGTTAAGTGGTTAAAGAGCAGGCATTAAAAAAAATCTCTCTTTTTCTTTTTATCATAGTTTCAGCAACAAGATCTCCAACGCTTAAAAATGTCTCTAGAAATTATTCTTTAAAATGTTAGTTAAAATTCATATTTTACGTGCTTCAGTTTTGATGATTCATTGCATTCTCGTGGAGCAATGTCTAGCTTTGTAGAAATCGTTACTATTAAGATATTCGAAAATTGTTGTAAGGAATTTAACACACAGCCGATGTGCAGTAAACATTCTAAGTTCTCGAGTCTCGTGATTCAAAGGACTAATAAAAAGCTTATAAACTCAAGTGTCATTTTCATCGTTTTATAATGGTTCACAAAACTCCACGATTTCTTCCAGTTAGTTCTAGTGTAATTCTAACTGACCGGCGTAACAAAAACATGTTTCCATTCTGATTTTTTTAATTTAATTTTACAAAAAATTTATATTTTTTATTTATAAATTCATACATTTTTGCCTGTAAAACATATTTTAGAAGCAGATTATACCTTGAAATGCAAAATTACTCTATTGTTAGATAGTTCACAGAAACTTGAATTAAAACAAAAAAATTTGTGTTCGTGTGTGTGCTTAACTTCTGATTTATCCTGGGCAAGAGAATACAATTGTTCGAATGTGTTATGTTTTCTTTTACATTTTCGCAAGCGGAAGTTAAATAGTTCGCTTTTTGGTGTCCATTCATCGGGGGATTTGTTTATTTTATTTATTTTCTGTAAAGAGCAATGATTGAATAATTACGCATTCTTATATATTTATATATGAGTGAGTGTATACGATTTAAATGTCAATTAGTCTAATTATTTAAAAATATTTATATGTAAATTACTTATGTAGATTATATTTACATAATATATAAGTTTATCTGGCACTTACTTACTATCGCCATAATACCAACGTTCAAGAAAACACGCCAAGTTGGCAACTATGATTTCCCATGTGTCGTACGCGCTGAATTGGCAACCATGTGCTTCCTTTCGTATAATGTCACCAATACCGTAGCGATAATACATAACTACCATTTATATAACATACAGTGCCGTATACTAAGTAAGGCTAAAAAAATTTATCCCTGAGAGCCGTTTACTTTTCTTAAAATTTTCTGAGCAAGCCAAAGGAGAGTGTTCATGAAATTTTTAATTAAAAAAAAACTCACGCCTAAAAAGTTTTCAATTCAAAATTAAGCACGCGTAGCCGATCGGAGCACGATTGGTGACTGGAAACGACTAAATCCGACTGACGTAACTCACCCGAACCTGACGCTTAACTTAGATTCACTCTTCAACAAAACACGCCTAAAGAAGTTATAACTTTAAAAAGTATTTTAATTCGCATTTTTTCAATTACTTATGTGTCATTTTTAATGTGCTTTCTATTTAAATATATTTTTCCCCAAGGCATTCAAGCATACAGAAATCGAAAGCCTTTAATAACTGAAATTGAAATCAAATAAAAGAATAAATATAACAGTAAAATAAGTATCAATAATTTTCATTTGTGTATTGCGAACACGTCTACAACATTCATTATTTGCTAGGAAGATTTTCAGGATTTTTTTTAAAGCCTGTTGTTTGTGAGCATTGATAAATTTATCTCTTAGGAATTAGACCATGAAAAATTATGATTAAAATTCTCCATTAACCATTTAACAACCAAGTTATTTTGATGATTTCGATACATAAATTGTAAAAAATTTTATTACATAAGTCAAAAGTTTAGTACAAAATAAAATAGTAGTTAAAAACTGATATTTTGAATTATAACGGATAAAATTTTTGAGGTTTTGTAGCAACTGCACATATTTTCTTGAGATGGCTGCCCCACGGCAGGGTAGTGGTAAAGTTCGCTTCTAAATAGAATATTATTTTCTAAAATAAAAATAAATATAAAGGAATACGTATTAGTAGTTTAGTAATTCAGTTTTATGTGGTATAAATGGAAATACTTTTCCAATCCCAAACCAGCTCTTCAATCATTAAAACAAAATTATGTTTCCTTTCTTATTTTTTATTTTTTCCATTTGGATTCTTTTTTGAACAAAAAACTTTACACTTGTAACCGGTCTATTCGCGAAACTTTAACTAATAATCTTGGGGTAAATTTATTTGTTCTTAACTGTAAGTTCTATTGAAAACTTTCTTCCAAAGAAGAAGACTTGAGTTACGTAAATGAGTTGTTATATTTAAGCCTGGGCATTTAGGTACGTGAAGTTAGTCGAGAGCTAGCCGACGAGTAGTTTCTGGATGTTCAATTATAGCTAATTAGCGAATAAATATAAGATTGAGTTTAATGATAGCGACGGAGGTCGTACTACAAATAAGATAATTACGGTGAATAATACCATAGAAGTCCAAAGTGTTCCAAGAATAAGTGAAGTAGTATCCTTTTAGCCGTGTAATTGTTCTTATAATCAGTAGTGTTGCAAATTTCCTACCCTAAGTTGTTTGATTTAAGTGAGTGAGAAATAATAAATTGAACTTTGAACCAGTTATGGCTGATCTTTACTCGAACCCCCAAACACCAACAACATTTACGAGGTTGTTACACACTTTCTTGTAGGCTCGCGTTTCGCAGGAGTAGGAGGAATATGGGATTTAAGGTATCCGACCTTAAAACTGTGAATTTTGCCGAAAATTGACAATTTTTTTATGATTTTATTTTATGGGCCATCTTATTAGCTTTATAAAAATACCAAGTTTATCATTTTCCGTTTACTAGAACAAAAATTACACGTGTTTTAGTAAAAGCAGATGCCATTACTTTAAACAAGATATATGTCATACTTTAAAACGCGTTTTACTAGAAATGTGATTTTTTGAAAATAATCAAACGGGGTCAGCGATTTCTAAAAAAGTTTTAAACATAATTAACTTAAATTTTTTCTGTAAGTTCTGTATAATAGTAGAAGTGTTTTAACTTTCAGATTTATCAATCGCTATTTTTATTACAAAATTTACAGTCCCTTATGTGAATATAATGACTGTCTTCTTAAGCATTTTCATATAGAAACCGAGATAAAGTGCTCTAGCTTTTGTAAAAAAGAAAATATCTCTTATCCTGAAAGTCATTTTAAAATTGAATAATATAGCAACACATTAGATTGAAAAAATTGAAAATTTGTTTATAAACCTTTGGTGCAGAATGGGCGGCGTTTATGCTATTTTTTGCCAGTTTTTACCTATTTTTTCCCATTTTAGTAATAATAATTTCTTTTTCTCTTCTTAATTTTGGCACATTTTTCTTAAAATGCACTAAACAAATTTAAAAATAACAAAAAAATCCCCATATCTTCTTTTTTAAAACAAAAAAGTTGTCACAACCAGTCGGAAACCTTAAAACGTACTTTAAGACTGGCAGAGATATCTATTATAGGTGTCAGCCAGGATTCTTTTTCCAGAAGCTGCATCCTCGTATTTATGTAAAAGCTCTTCCACACACAAATTGGAATTCGAAATCCTAAAAAGGGAATACATTTCCCAACTATATTTTAATGCTGCAAAAATGAATTTCAGAGTACCTTTCCAGTAAGTGTAAAAGTACCTTTTCATAATATTTTTTCTTGCATTTTCGGATTGTCGGATGAAAGAATATTTTCTGATCCCAGCGATCTACACCACCCATAGTTAGATTGTTGTCAAAAACAATCTTAAGCTTGAAAGCGCACATTATTTATTTTTTAATTTTTGCGGCTGATTATGGAAGCATCATGAATACTTTTCATCAAACACGCATTCTTCTTATCTTTCATCCTTATAATTGCAATCTTACCTCTTTGAAAAACTATGATTTGATCGTATTCTAGTTGAAGCTGTAATGAACTCCCGATATGTATTCGGGTGTAATAACAAAATGCACTCAGAAAAAAAATTACTTTGTACACTGCTGGCCACCGTAAATGCAACACCCTGAAGGAAGCACGCAAATAACATAAAATTTACAGCATGCATTAGCGGAGGTGAGGTATGCAAATGATTAGAATTTCAGCGCAGACACACATCACGCACGCCTGTGGCGCCAACTCAAAGCGCTATTTAAGGCTTGGAGATTTCGACGATTTCAAGTTCGGCAATTGTGTTTTTCTTGTGGTTTTTTTTCAAAAAACGATCAGTTATGTCTCGTAGAAAACAGCGATCAGCTTTTGATCAAGTATCCGAGTTCGACAGATAAAGGATAGTGGCCTACCGAGATTGGGGATTATCTTTCAGGGAAATCGGTTGTCGTGTTGGACGAAACCAAACAACTGTAAGGCGTATATGTGACCGTTGGATGCAGGAGGGTACGACGAACCAACGTGGTCGATCGCATCCACCTCAGTGCACCACTTCACGTGAGGACAGGCAAATTGGGCGCATGGCAGTGACGGATCGCTCAGTCACATCACGAACCATAGCACAGCACATTCACATTGTGTCTGTAACGCATCATTCAGTGTCTGCGCGTACCATTCGACGCCGTTTACAGTAGAGTGGTCTGTCCGCAAGACGTCCATTGCTTGGTCTACCCTTGACACAGAACTACAGACATCTCCGCCGCCAATGGTGCGATGAAAGAAGGATGTGGCGGCAGAATGAATGAAAATTTTCTTTACTGATGAGTCCCGCATCTCTCTGCAACACCACGATGGTCGGATTCGAGTCTGGAGACACCGTGGAGAGAGGATGTTGAACAGCTGCGTTATGCACCGCCACACTAGTCCTGCACCGGGTATTATAGTATGGGGTGGTATTGGATATCACTCTCGCACCTCTCTAGTACGCATTGCCGGTACTTTAAACAGCCAGCGCTACATCTCCGAGTTGTTGGAGCCAGTTGTCCTTCCTTACCTTCAGGGCTTTCCTACTGCCATATTTCAACAGGATAATGCGTGACCACACGTGGCACGCATTGTCCAAAGGTTCTTCGTCAATCACCAGATTGAATTGCTTCCTGGCCGGTTCGCTCTCCGGATCTTTTGCAGATAGAAAACATGTGGCTCATAATTGCTCAACGATTGACCCAGATTACACTCCCAGCTGCCACACCAGATCAACTTTGGCAACGTGTGGAAGCTGCTTGGTCTGCTGTACCTCAAGAACACATCCAAGGTCTCTTTGAATCAATGCCGAGGCGTGTGGCAGTGGTGATCTCCAACAATGGCGGCTACTCTGGCTACTGATTCTGGCAGGAACCACACTTCACCGAAGTCTATAAATTTAATCATTTGATACTTGGTGAGCATGCTATCTACAAAATAAATTTTGTTGTACTATATCTTGTCTTTCTTGGTGTTGCATTTACGGTGGCCAGCAGTGTATAATACTCAGGCGCGGCATTTTGGAGCACTAGTGTCATTCTCGAGATAATCTCGGGCATGACAATTAAAAGTTTAAGAAAAATTTTATATTTCATTAACTTAAATAATAAATGCTTTTTAATTATTTATTATAGAAACTATTTTAAAAGGCTTTTAAGTTTTCCTTAGTTTTAAAAATATTAAAACTGTATAATATACAAATGAATTCAAAGGAAGAAATTAGAAGGAAAAAACTTTTTTTATAATACTTAAAAAGGATAAGTTAATGTGACTAGTAATTTAATATTTACTGATCTAATTTTCGAAATTTTGTTGACTGTTGTAAGTATAAGTACCAAGATATTTAACCAATTTTCATGTTTATGTGTTCAAAATTGTTTCAAGGCTGTATTACCGATAAAAATCAGCAAAAAAGTATTTTCCTGTGATTCGAATGATTTTTTTATGTATGCAGGTAATTTTTCTTCCATTTTCCCTCTAATTTTTCTGAAAATCATATTTATAGTTTCCTTCAATTTTACATTCTATGGTTGTATATCCAGACTGACGTTCCAGATTAAGAGAATTTTCCCTTTTCGCTGGTCATCTCTAGAAATAATAGTCGGTGTTTTTATGAAATTAGGAATGTACATATATATTGATACAATGCAACAACAAAAAATACTATATAGCAATAATAGTATACTTACATTATTGGATACGTGACTCATCAAGGCTGATAAATTTTAAAGAGATTACAAGATGGAGTCTGAAGAAATAGATTAATAGGGCATATAGAGTATGAAAAACTTTCACAATATGAATTATATCTTATTTCACAAAGTTTTTTCCTTCCCTACAGCATAACAAAATTCTCAATGGGGCTAAGGTCTGGAGACCTGATTGGCTAATCCATTCAGTGAATATCTAGAAATCCATTCACCAAATGAATCCTATGGGGACAAGTGTTGCTATTCATGAAAATAAAATTACAGCCAATAAATGGAACGGCAAACATGGGGTTGCAAGATTTAATCTTCATGCCTCACAGCAG
Organism: Trichonephila clavata; assembly: GCA_019973975.1. Classification (NCBI taxonomy): domain Eukaryota; kingdom Metazoa; phylum Arthropoda; class Arachnida; order Araneae; family Nephilidae; genus Trichonephila; species Trichonephila clavata. The sequence goes on along the minus strand of BMAO01034324.1, from coordinate 46,284 downwards.
TATCAGAACCTCTGTCAAGCATATGGAGGTCTGAGAGAAAATTTAATGATTTTGCCCGTATTATTACACCTCCTCTGCTATTACCACTATCTTTATTGGATGTTGGGGAGCATGTACCTCCTCCTTGATTCTCTGCTGTTGAATGCATGTCTAGAAGCAGTGATTAGGCAGAATTTGAACTCATTGGGGAGTGGAACAGTTTTGCACTGGTCTCTGCTCCAGTTTTGATGCTCTCTGTACCATGTTAAACATATTCTTCTGTGTTCAGAAGTGAATGGAGTGCAAACAGCAGGCCTTTCAGCTAACAATCCTCTCTTATGAAGCCTTCCGGTTACACAAACCCTTGAAATTAATTTTGGATTTTTATGTCCTTTTAAGGTTCCGGACACGTTGAGAAGCTATTGCACTCTGCTAATAATTAAAAAGTTGTGAAAAACATTGATCTAAGGTAAAATACATGATAATAGAAGTTACTAATTTAATGAACTAATACACCAAATCGATAAAGTATGGGTTTTTGAAAATGACCCCTAATCAACAATAGGGCGAGAGGGATCAAGCGTGAAACGAAATATGTAATACATACCGTTTTCTTCGGAAATACTAGACTGATAAAGGCATTAAGTTAGAGGGACAGAGAAGACAGAGATAATTTAGAAACCTCTAAATATGTTTTAAAAATTCTGTAATAAGTGAACATTAAAGGGCTCATTCATCATTATAATCCATTTTCTCATTCAGCAAGACTGGTATTTGAATTTAGTTGAACAAAAATTAGGTAAGAGTTATAAAATACCCCTCTCCCCTCTATTCTCCTGATCTTTTATGCTTGACTTTTAACTATTATTGAAAGTAAAAAAAATATGTAAGAGAGTTACTTTAACACACATCCAGAAGAGGAAACTACAAGGTGCTTGTATGTTCATCGATTATAGGGAAATGAATGGTTTGAAGGATTTAATCTTTGCAAAATTTCTCTTTAAAAGCGTATTGATATAGTAGAAAATACTTTGAATGCTCCCAAAATTTAGTAAGTGCATTTTTTTATATTTAGCCACATTTAAAAAATTTTAAGTAACCATTCTATGATTTAATCCAGTGTTTAAATAAAATGATTTCATCCAGTATTCAAAAGCACAGTGCAGTACTTTTTTTTAAAAAAAAGTTTCTTCTTTTTTAAAAAATTTAAAAAATTATATTCTTTTTTTTTAAATTTATTTTTTCAACAGTCTCCTGTTCAAACTAACATAAAATAAATAGAGAATAAGGAATTGTCTCAAGGATATTTTTAGAACATTATACCAGGAAAATTGTTTGAAATAAATTGACGTAATAGAGCAAACTTTTCAAAAGATCAGGTAAAAAAAGTGGTAGCATTGCGGGAAAATGCATGAAATTGATAACATCAAATAGAATTCCCATTTATATGATTTAGATCATGCTTTGGATTAGAAAAGAATATGATTCAAAGATAATACATTTTAAAATAAGAACGTACATTAGGCTTAAAAAGGATATGACTCATTATTATTTGTAATTATATGCGCTTGAACTAAAAATATAATATATTTTTGCAAATATCACCAAAAATATTAGAAAAAAATTTCCTACGTAAAAGGACAATTTTCACAGCATTAATCATAGCGAATATTATTAGTCTGCATTTCTTTCAAGAAAATGGTTCAAGGACAAAACTAGACGATCGTACTTTTTGTTTACACAGCATTGCATCTTTAGCTAAAAATTACACGCAAAAAACAAAGTTTATGTTTTTATTCAGATTTAAATACCGAGAAGTTCTGCTATGAGTAGATTACAGTTTTAGATAGTTTATGAGGTTACTTATTCAGTTACATCAAATTGTCTTGTTTGTCAGCTTTTACAGCAGATAAAATTTTTATGTTCTATAATTGAGTGGAATTTTTGATGTAGTCGAGAAAATATTCAAAAGTTCCCGGCCTTAGTCTATATGTTAAAAAATATTACCAATTAAGGTATCCGACTACCCTAACAATGTAAATTTTGCCAAAAATTGACAAATTTTTTTGACTTTATTTATAGGTCATTTTATTGGCGTTATAAAAATACCAAGTTTATCATTTTCCGTTCGCTAGAACAAAAACTGCAAGAGCTTTAGTGAAAGCAGATGCCATTACTTTAAGCATGATGTCATACTTACACGTTTTACTCGAAATGAGTTTTTTTTAAATGCTCAAACGTGCTCAAATAGTTTTGAAAATAATTAACTGAAATTTTCTGTTTAGGTACTGTTCTGTTAGTCGCTTATGTGAATATAATCACTGTTTTTTTAGAGGAATTTCACATAATAGCTAAGATAAAGTGCTCCAGTTTTTGTAAAAATTAAAATATCTCTTATCCTGAAGGTTAATTCAAAAATGAATAACATAAAAAGACATCAGAATTGAAAATTTGAAAATTTGTTCATAAAATTTTGGTACAGAATGGGCCCGGTTTAAGTTATTTTTTGTAAATTTTTACCACTTTTTCCCCATTTTAGTAATAATAATTTATTTTTCTTTTCTTAATTTTAGCATATTTTTCTTAAAATGTACTAAACAAATCTAAAAACCACAAAAAAATCCCCACAACTCCCTTTTTTTTAAAAAAAAAAAAGTTGTCGCAAGTAGTTGGATACCTTAAATTGCTGAAACACTTCCTAAGACTCTTGAGTAACAACACGCTTTTATCATCGCTTTTAAAGATCATCAAAGCATTTCTGGAATGTCTTTTAAATCAGCCTGGAGTGCACTTATAATTTCATCTGAAGATTAGAATAGATGACCCTGAAAGCGACGTGCCAGTTCTGGAAATATTTTGAAGTCACAGGGGACGAAATCAGGGATGTGAGTAGGATGGAGCTAAACACTTGTTTTCGTTTTTACCCCTTAGTTGTTTGAAGCCTGTTCCTACGCACCGCCACAGAAACCTTTCCAATGTCTTCATTGTCGCGGGAAGTCTGCGGACGTCCTGAGCATCCATCGTCTTCGGCACTTTCCCTGCCTTCCCTGAAACGTCGATGCCACTCAAAAGCTTGCGTTCGCGATAATGTATCAATGGGTCCCCTCCCATATTGGATTGAATGGTAACGAGATAGCCGATAGTTTGGCCAAGTCTGCCACTGCTGACACTTTGATGGGTGACACTTGTACAACTTTTGCTGAACTCTCCTCTATTAAAAGGTTAGAATTGAATGCAATTTCGAGAATAACCCTGCTCACCCCTGGTATTTAGTGAAAAAACCTCGTTGGTGTCACCAACTTAATATTCCTAGGTATCAGTAGATGGCTCTGTCACGCTTTTTTAGCGGCCACATCAAGTCTCTGACTTTTCAACAGGGCCGGAAAGTCTTCCCAGAATGTCCTAGGTGCGAGGCTGATCAGGCGTCTCCCAGTCATATTCTGAATTGCTTGAGTTTTTCATTTGACAAGGTTTTAGGAAATCCTATCTTATTTCTGGATTTTTTGGAGATTTTTGGTTTTATGGAGATGGTGTAGCTCAGCTACACCATCTAGGATAACAAAAAAACAACACATACGCTTCAACATTTCGTAAAAGTCTCTACATCACTCTACATAATATACTTTCTAAAAATTTTGATATTCATTCTCTGCCCTACAAGCTTCATTTCTTCAAACTTCGGTTACTAAATGCTTACAAAATACGACGCTGTGGCTAGCCACCGACCACTTGATTTAGGACAAATCACTTTTAGAAAAGGGGAAGAATGCAGAAACACACACACAGAAACGTTTTCGCCGTCACTCTACTACAAAAACTTTTCACGTTAGCGGCTCAGTCCAGGAACTTTTGAATCCTACCTCGTATTTCCCTTTTTATTACAATATTTATTTCTCTGCCTCGCACAAACTTCACGTATTCCACTTTACTTTTCGTAAAAAACTCTACATCACTCTACATAATATACTTTCTAAAAATTTTGATATTCATTCTCTGCCCTACAAGCTTCATTTCTTCAGACTTCGGTTACTAAATGCTTACAAAATACGACGCCGTGGCTAGCCACCCACCATTTGATTTAGGACAAATCACTTTTAGAAAAGGGGAAGAATGCAGAAACACACACACAGAAACGTTTTCGCCGTCACTCTACTACAAAAACTTTTCACGTTAGCGGCTCAGTCCGGGAACTTTTGAATCCTACCTCGTATTTCCCTTTTTATTACAATAGCTTAATTTATTACTAGCTGTTACCCGCGACTTCGTTCACGTAGAAATTTACAAAAAAGTGTTTTGTTCAATTCACAGATCTTACGAAAACTTAATAATTCTGTGTTCCACGTTAAGAAATACATACACGCTATATATATATAGAGAGAGAGAGAGTTTAATGTCATTTTTTACTTTGTGAATCAATGTTTTGTTTTTATATTTTTGTGTTCTTTCTGCTTTTTGGTGTTTATTGTTTTATTTTTTTTTCTTTGTTTTTTGTTAATTTTTGTGTGGTTTTTTTCGTATAAATTTATTGAACATCCTCTCTATATACAGTATTAAATTTATTGAAAAATCTCTTTATATACAATATTTGGTGTACGATTTTCTTGAGCTAAAACAAAAACCCCAGTGGCATTCCTCGCACGTGAACATGCCACGTATAGTTGGCCATGTGAAAAGCAACTCTTAGTTAAATCTATGCCAACTTTGCTTAACGTTTGCCCTTGTGACTTGTTAATTGTCATAGCAAAGCTGACACTTACAGGGAATTGTAGTCTTTTGAATTAAAACGGGAAATTCGATGGTATTATGGGAATTCGTGGTATAAGTACTATGTTACCTTTTCCGCATCCGGATATTATACGACCTTCTATAACGTTTCTTTGCAATGACACTACTCGCAACCTAGTACCATTGCAAAGTTTTGGTGGGTTTAAATTACGGAGTAGTATGATGGGAACGCCAATCTTAAGTTCTAGCTTGTGAGGAGGTAGACCAGGCACAATTATACTGTTTAAAAATTCTGTTGGATAACTAACCGTTTCATCCGGATTGCAAACTGTATTGATGGAAAGGTATGTTTGTGATTCACCAGGAAGCTTATTTAACATGCGCTGATTAAGCGCAGTAACCTGGTCGTTTATAGGTGCTAAAATGGATCTTTCACACAACCACGAATCTTCTTTCATATTGAGATTGTGAATATGACAATGTTTAACATCGATTTCTAATTATTATACTTAAAGTTCAGCTGTTAAAGTTTAAAACAGCTTAAATATAACGAATTAAAAAAAAAACACAATTAAGAAATTAAGAACAATTTGAATTATTTTAGAAACAACTACCTACGCAGTTAACTAAATAAAATAACCTAAGAGTAATTTATCAAAATCTGAAATATTTTCATGAATAAAAACCTAACAATGTTTAACATTGATTTCTAATTATTATACTTAAAGTTCAGCTGTTAAAGTTTAAAACAGCTTAAATATAACGAATGAAAAAAACTCACAATTAAGAAATTAAGAACAATTTGAATTAAGAAAAACAGAGAGGTAGAAAAATGAAAGATACCTTGAAAATTATTATTCTTCGATTACAATATAAATATTAAGCAAATAATAACTATTGTTTAAATGTGACTAAAAATGTAAATAAAAAAAAGAGAAAGGATTAAAACTTATCAATTTTTTGTTTCTTGCATTGCTTTTTGCTTATGAAGCCTTGATTTATTATTTTTTAAAGTGCATCCGAAACAGCCGATGCTCTACTTAACTGAACAGTGAGATAACTATCATAAAAAAAAATTATGGCACGTGTCAGCGAATTATGATGTGCGCGTAACACTGTTATGTCTCATGAAGAGTATCGGTCGCCAGTAACCAAAACAACGACTTCATTAGCTCAGCTTGGCGTTCAATTTGGCGTTCATCTTGGCATTCAGTTTCACGTTCACCCGTATAGTTTCCGTTCCCGTAAAAATACGGGAATAAAATATAGCCTATGTTACCCCCCGTTAATGTAGCTTTCCATTAGTGAAAGAATTTTTAAAATCGCACCAGCCGTTTCCGAGATTAGCCGGAACAAACAGACACAGACAGAGAGACAGACAGACAAAAATTTTAAAAATTGGTTTTTTGTTATGAGTTCCGTATATACTTTTAGTGCATTAAGTAAAAAGCTGCTAATTTGAAATTACAAACAGACACTCAATTTTATTTATTTGTATAGATTTATTTCTCTGCCTCGCACAAACTTCACGTATTCCACTTTACATTTCGTAAAAAACTCTACATCACTCTACATAATATACTTTCTAAAAATTTTGATATTCATTCTCTGCCCTACAAGCTTCATTTCTTCCAACTTCGGTTACTAAATGCTTACAAAATACGACGCCTTGGCTAGCCACCGACCAGTTGATTTAGGACAAATCACTTTTAGAAAAGGGGAAGAATGCGGAAACACACACACACACACACAGAAACGTTTTCGCCGTTACGCTAATACAAAAACTTTTCACTTTAGATGCTGAGTCCGGGAACTTTTGAATCTTACCTCGTATTTTACTTTTTATTACAATATTTATTTCTCTACCTAGCTCAAACTTCACGTATTTCACTTTACTATTTGTTATGAATAAGTTAAAGTTCATGATGAAAAAATACATCACTTTCTTTATATATTATAATTTCCAACTGCGAATATATTTACTTCTTAGAATATTATGAATAAGATTTGGCTCAATTATAACTATTAAATATTTAATTTATTCATAGAACCAAGCTCATAATCTTATAAGAAATTTTAAACATATTTTAATTTTCATGATCATGAGAGTTAGTTCCAGAAACTGAAAAAGAAAAGATAATGCATCACAAAAATATTCTCTTTCAGTTAGTCATGTCTGAATATGAGTAATGTTAGGGTAAATATTTAAACATACTTATACTTCTTAAATAAGTATTTTTTTTCAGTATTTTTGTTTTCAGCTTAATATGATTTTACATTGTGTGTACACTAAAATTTAGTTCGTACATTAAACATAATGATAATGATACATTTGAAAAAGTGATACATTTGAAAAAAATGATGATGTAAAATGACACATTTGAAAAAGTTTTTTTAAACACATGTGGAATGTTTATATTATTTTAGCAAGATTTTTATGAAACATTTTATCCTTGTATGCCAGGGCTTCTCAAAGTTTCAATATCGCGGCCCAATATTCAATCATAATTTTCATCTCGCCTCCCCTGCATACAATAACAATGTATATTGAATTCAATCTATTATACCGTGATGTTAAAACTACGACACGGCTTTAACCTCTTGAGTGCCATCGGCGTATATAAACGTCTCGCTCAGCCAAAGCGTTAATTTCTCCGGACGTATATATACGTCTTTCCGATTTTTTTCTGTGCACTGCTATCCATAAAATTATACTGAAATCTTTGGGATGCAATAAAAAGACCTTGAGAAATATTTGCGAAAATTTACTTATTTGAGATTATTTGCTTCTTTATTCCTCCCCCCCCCCAATACATCACATACGCGCGCATACGTGGAAAACGATTGGCTTTGAGAAGCGAATCGCATAACTTTTAATCGGCAGTTAGGGGTTAATTTTAATCGTACAAATTATTAAGTTAAGTGTTAATTTGTGTATATAATTTTATATATGACAATCCCAAGAGTTCATTAGTAATTATTAAACTTGTTCTTAACTTTGTACTGTTAAATCTGTATATATATATATAAAGGAGAAAAGCGACTCACTCACTGACTGACTGACTGACTGACTGACTGACTGACTGACTAATCACGATATCTCCGGAACTATTCAACCTACAGACTTGAAATTTGGTACACATATTCCTTTCATAGAGTAGACGTCAGCTAAGAACGGATTTTCCGAAATTCGAAACGCAAGGGGCGTTACGGGGGTTAAGGGGCGATATAAATAATTGCTTCCATGTTCAAACTACTTGATGTACAATCTTGAAATTGGGTAAGCAGATTCCTTTCAGAGAGTACAGATCCGCTACAAAATGAGTTTGGTGAAAATCGACCCCCAAGTGGCGTTGCAGGGGCTTAGGGGGCGTTATAGATAATTATTTCAATTTTTAAACTATTTGACGCACTGTCTTTAAATTTGATATATAAATAGATTCCTTTCGTAGAATAATGATCAGTTACAAAACAGGTTTTGTGAAAACAGACTTCTAAGTGGCGTTGTGGGGGATTAAGTGGCGTAATAAATAAATATATTCGTTTTTAAACTACTTGACCTACCTGCTTGAAAATTGGTAGGAATGTTTCTTTCATGGAGTAAATATCCGCTACAAAACATATTTGGGGGAAATTGACCCCCAAGGGGTGTTGCGGGGGTGGTGGTTTAAGGGGCGTTATAAATTCCGATTTTTAAGTTATTAGACGTACAGTCTTGAAACTTAGTAAGCAGATTCCTCTCATAGGGTAGAGATACGCTACAAAATGGGTTTCGTGAAAATTGCCCCAAGTGGCGTTGCGGGACTTAAGGGGCGTTACAGATAATTATTTCCATTTTTAAACTATTAGACGTACAGTCTTTATATTTGATAAATAGATTTATTTAATAGAGTCAGCTATAAGAAGGTTTTGTGAAAACAGACTTCTAAGTGGCGTTGCGGGGTATAAGTGCGTAATAGATAAATATTTTCGTTTTTAAACTACTTGACCTAGCTGCTTGAAAATTGGTAGAAATGTTTCTTTCATGGAGTAAATATCCGCTACAAAACGGGTTTGGAGAAAATTGACACCCAAGGGGTGTTGCAGGGGGTTAAGGGCAGATATAAATAATTATTTCTATTTTTAAACCATTAGACTCACAGTCTTGAAATTTGGTAAGCAGATTCCTCTCATAGGATAGAAGTACACTACAAAATATGTTTTGTGAAAATTGACCCCTAGGTGGCGTTGCGGGGGTTCAAGGGGCGTATATTTTCAATACAATCGAATTCTTAATGCTTCGATATCAATAATTTATACATATATATAAGCAGTAAAAATTTATAAAACATCATGAAATACCCAGCGAAGCGGGCGGGTAACAGCTAGTATATATATAAATGGATGTTTGTATATATGAAATCGCTTCACTCCCACATCGTTCAACCAATAACTATGAAAATTGGAATATATATGTGTTTTTCTGAGGAGAAGGTTTTTGTGCTACCCTCTTTTTTGCAGCTCCTCACCAGGTTGCGCTACAGCATATCAACTTCAGCACCATTCAATCAATTATCAAGTTCCCAACATGGTCGCCAAGCACAGAGAAATTTGTTTTGGATAGGTTCTCTTTAATGTAAATCTATATATATATATATATATATATATATATATATATATAAATGGATGTTTGTATGTATGAAATTGCTTCAATCCCACACCGTTCAACCGATCACTATGAAAATTGGCATATTTATGTATTTTTGTGGAGAAGGTTTTTGTGCTATCCTCTTTGCTGCATCTACCCACCGGGTGACTCTACAGCAGGGGTGGGCAGACTTTTATTTAACACGGTCTACTTTTAATTTTTTTACGGTGTAGCGGTCCACTCCGCTTCGTAGATGTGATAAGCAAAAACAAATTGGCAGTTATAGAGACTGCCGATAGAAGTGAAAACTTAGAACTTTTAGTATTACAATTTGAAATTTCATAATGTTTGAATTAAAATTATCAACATCAATCTGGTTTTCCCATCTATTGACACTCCGAGCAACAATTAAATGCACATGTTTATATGGTTTTTTATTATTCAAATATATTACGGGCTATACAAGATCATGACAAAATATAAATGCAATTCAATTGAAATAAGAATTAATATACAATCGTATTATTTATGGATAGTATATTTATTTACTTAGATTTCAATGTATTTGATTTTTAACATTATTTTAATTGTTTGCATCATTGTCATCATTAATTTCAACAATATTTAGACTTTTTGTACTTTCAATTATTTCATTTTGTTCTAAAAAATATACAATAGGCTTATGGTAACTAAAGTAAGAAAGGAAAATGTTGATTCAAATTTATCTAAGTATCGAGTAAAAACCACATTGATCGCTGTTTCATATTTTGTAGTACTGAGTTTTCGAACATTGGACATATTCAAATTAAGTGTTTCATTTAGAAAATCAATTAGTGGTAGATTTTTATCATCTGCAAAGTTAATATTGAAGTCTCCACTTAAAATCATCGGTACATTATCATATTTTTCGCCACATCTTTTTCGAGTATTTCAGAACCTTCTTTTGTATAAATCATCAAATTTTCGAATAAAAATTGTTGTATCTGTCTCATAGATTCTCAGGCGAAATATAAATGGCAACCATTAATATGTATTGCCCATTCTCGGAATCGCAACGAGCAATGTACAGTATATACACATTGAACTTTTCACTAAATCCATTGAATTTCACTTATAAGACATACACAGCACTATACGTCAGCTGTATAGCTACTGATATACTGCTGTAAGCATGTCGGTGACGCGAACGCACGAGATTTCACCCATCCAAAAAGTGTCTAAGCGAACAGCACACTGCGCATGTGCCAGTCAGAGCATGTCGGTGACGCTAACCCATAAGATTTTCCCCTACCAAAAAGTGCCTAACGCCACTAAAGCAGTTTTCATTTAAAAAAAAAAAGATAGAAAAAAGCTCAACAATATTTATATTATGCCAATAATAAATACAAATATGTACTTAACTACATAACTACAATAAAAAGACTTACACTTTTAAAACTGCGTTTTAAGTAAAACTAAAAATACAAACATAATAAGTATATCCACAAATTTAATATCAAATGATGCATTTGTTATCAAACAATTACAAATACATCAACAAATAAATCATTTTCATTTAAAGTTAGTTCTCGTAGTTAGTCTCATCAGAAGACTTGTCTGCATACTATCAGTACCAATCTTGAATATCTTGGTATATAATTACTAACTGTTAATATTGCAATGGATTCTAAGTGATCGTCTTTGAAGCGGGAATGATACGTTGTTTTAATTATATCCATCATTGAAAATGTAGATTCACACATGTAGGTAGAGCGAAAGAAGTGATGTTAAATGTTAAATGAATTTCAACCTTTTAAAATTAGGATACTTTACTTCGTTCATTAGATCTCAAAAGTTATTCTTTTAAAATTGCGTTCTTTTGAAGAAAAAATTGTGTTTCAAAAGAGATAAAGAGAATATTTAACATATTTCTCTTTCCACTATTTTGCATTGATGAGCTTGGCTTGCAGTGTATAAGCAATCGTGACTTTAGACACCGTACCTCTAAAACCCTTTAGAAACTGGGATGTTTCGATCACACTTGCTGGCGGGCTCCCACAATTTGATCTCTTCGAAAATCTGAGATCCAATATTTTATGATTTTGAAAAAAAATCTAAGTCCTACAGAACTCCAATAAATCTAAAGAATATTACCACAATATATACATTTCTATTTATTTAAAAAAAATCTGGTAGCTATGCATACGAAGTGCATTAAAAATATCACTTTTATTCACGGGTGTTTCCAGTATTTTGAAAACCACATGTGTTTTTTATGTTTGCACTTCTAAGGACTTATGTGAAGGCGGTCACCCCAAAATGTTTTGGGGGTCCACCGGTCGATCGCGATCGACTTAATGCCCACCCCGGCTCTACAGAATATCAACTTCTGCACCGTTCAATCAATCGCCAAGATGCCAACGTGGTCGCCAAAATAGATGCCAACGTGGTCGCCAAAATAGATGCCAGCTTGTTCTATCACCAATATTTCGCTATGTTTCCATTGAATCGGCATTATAATGTAAGGAACGGCGTTGCTTGCGAATAGTATAATAATTTTAACAAAAAATAAATACAATAGAAAGTATTATTAACTTATTACACATCCAGATATAAATTATTTACTCTGTTTTAAGTGTTCATTACACAAAATTTATAACGATGTGTTACTTTTGCTGAGCAGAGTTTAGTTTAGGAAGGTGTTTTCAAAAATCGACCCACAAGAGAGTTACGGGGCGTTATGAATAAAAAAATCCTTTTTATCAGCTATTAGACCATCAGACTTAAAATTTAACAATTTTTTTTTTTTTTTTTTTGTTCAGCTGATATATGTAAAAAGCTTTTTTTTTGTTTGTTTAATTTGCAATGCACGTAAAATTAACTCATTAAAATCTTCTTTATCTTTCAATCTGTATTGTTTAATTTTTCAATTCACCCATGCGAAGAACGAGTGTACCAGCTAGTTAATTACAAAATACATTGTGTAGCACTGTACATTTATAAATGTAACATATCAGTGTAAGTGTGTATTTTACTTTTTATTATGTCAAAATGTTTTTTGCTTGTTTACTTTCAGTAAATTAATATTTTTTTTAAATATTCTTTTGTTTTCAATTTTATGCTCGCGCCCCCTCGTAGAGATGTCACTCCCCCCAAGGGGGCGCATCCCACAGTTTGAGAGACACTGTTGTATGCATTAAATATTTCTTAAATAATAAAGTTAAGAAACTCAATTTAAAAAAAAAACTCAATATTGTACTTTAAGGAATTCTCTTTGTGCTTTTTTTTTCTTTACTTATATATATATATATGTTGGGGCAATCTTTATCATTGATACAATTCCTTAAATTAAGCTTCCCTGCATTTTAATATGAAAATGTAAATAAATTGTAAGAGAATTATAAAAAACCCATTCGGAATATCATAAGCGCAGGGGGAAAAACCTTCTTTATTTTCGCTCAATGGAAAGATTTAGTTTGCTTTAAATTTCCTTTTTTGAATCCTTTTCAGTTTCCTTTTTTTTTTCATGGGAATTAAAAGAATATAAGAATCGATACGTAAATAAAATGTCCTACATCTTTGTTTACTTATCGATCCATCAAAGTTTTGAAAATAAATTTTATTTTAAAAAGTAAGAACAGTACAAGAGCAATCACATAATGGGGTAAATTCATAACGGTCACATGATTTAGATAAAATTTCAGATTTGATTGCTGAGAAAAGATGTTAAAATATTAATTTTCTTCAAAAAATTTTCAAAACTTTAAAAAAAAAATTCTTTTTATATTCTTGTACTTTTCAACGAAATTCATTTTTCTTTGCTTTACTCTTGTTGACAAATTTATATTTGTAAAAGAAAGTTTGGTACTTGTATTGTCCCAAATGCATTAGCAAAATTATACAAAACGAAGCACATGGTTGCCAATTCAGCGCGTACGACGCATGTGAAATCGGGGTTGCCAACTTGCCGAGTTATCTTGAGCGTTGGCATTGTTGCGAGAGTACGTAAGTACTGAAAGTTTCTACAAAAAGCAAAAGTTGGTAACAGTGAAGGACATGATCCGCTGGAGACCAGGGGCGGTTCTAGGGCCGAACAAACCAAGCCCTTGCCCGGGGCGGTAAATTTTAAGGGCGGCATTTGGATTAAATTTGAAAAATATTTTTTTTTGTTACAAAAAATTTGATATATTTTCTGAAATATTATTGGATATGAATTTGGTATTTCATTTAACGTATCTTATTTTTTAATTTTGTATTCTGTATATTTAATTACAGTTATCTTTCATGTTGAAACTTGAAAAGTTCGAGGCGGGAGTATATATTAAAGCATGAAATTTAATATGCTTTCCCATCTTTCACTAGTAACTTTGTGGTGACCTGTAGCCACCCCCTACATTCCTACCTTCCTGTCTATCTGAAAACCCGGCTAGATGTGTAGGAGGAACTAAATGATCCAAAGACATTATTCCAATTCAAACTGATTTATTGACTCTTATCAAGTATTAAGAACAGACACAACTCAATTCTAATTAAGGTATATAAACTATGGTAGAGTGCAGAGGTGAGATATATAAATACGGGGATAATATTACAGAACTTCAATTGAATCTAAGATAGCTTAAACGCCCACATTTACAACTACGCCGCACACTAATAATCAGATTTTACTTAATCAAAATTACAGTACCTTAGGCTTTAATGCCCGGTTTCTGCACGACGAACTTCAGCCACTATCGTTTGCTGGATGAATTGACGATGACTCCACGCTCCGTAATATTTAATTTCAATGCTTTTCAATCTTGAATATCCACTTCTCTTTGCGCACATCAAACTTTTCAACCTCGCTTAACTTGTCAACAACTACGCGTGTCGACCCCTCACTCTCTTCACTTAACTTTACTTTACTTTACTTTATTTAACTTGACTTCTCACTTCGCTCTGTTCAACTCGCGAAAACCGAATTTATATAATATTCCTTATTTACGTAAATCACGTTTGGTTTCTCGATGAAGGTTGGTTGACATAAATATTTTGATTGAAAGGGTAAAAGAAGGCATTAGTATAAACGCGTATAGATCCGTCACAACTTTCTCCCCATCCAGGAGGGAGGTCACAACGGACATTCCTTTCACCCTTACGATGTCCGGTTTCAGCTATCCAAAAGGGGATAAGGGTAATAAAAGGTTTTGGTAGATAGAGAGCCACAGGAGATGTTTTATTTTAATCTTGAGTATAGTTACTGTAAGTTAAAACAAACGCTTGTGATTCTCCCTATCAGTAGACTAGTTTTCGAAGAAATTGGCCTGCTTAAATAAACGATTCATTCTCTTTCATTTTACGTGATTGTTTGAAATAGTAACAAGAAATTATGTCCTTAATTTCGAATTTTAAATTTTTTTCAGACTTAATATATATAGAGAGAAGGGGGGCGGCATTTTCTATTTTTTTCGTGGATGGCAAATCTACTAGAGTCGGCCCTGAGGAGATGTGTGATTGCATATAGCATGTGTCTGATGTCACATTAATTTAGCCTATTTCACATAAAAACATACATTAAATCACTGCGCGTGTTTTTGATTGCAAAATCCAAATGAGCATGTTCTGTGTTTAAATGCTGTGGCTATTATGAGCAGTAATTATCCGAAGTTCTGTCTATAAGTTTCGAAAATTCAGTTGAAATTTTCCTAGTTGCTAATTTTTGAAAATCACTGTTTAAAATTGCCTAACTTCTTAGTTTCAAGGCTATAATATGACATTTTCAAATTTTTAATAAGCCAAAAAAACTTTTTTGTTGTATATATATTTTAAAAAAATCGCTTTGGTATCAAATCCTTTTTAATGGTGTATTTTTCTTAGGATTTATCTCAAGATATACGCCATATACAATTTATTATGAGCTCTCAAAAAAGTTATCAAGACGGATGTAACATGAAAACCAGAGAGACATATTTGTTTTTGTCATTTTTGAGTTTTTAAAATTCTTTAGTCATTTAAATAAGCTAGTAAAGTTAGATTATATAATTTTTCAGCTTTTGTCATTCTATTTAATACATTGTTGCACCTTATGCAATTGCTGCAGCCAAAACAACAACTCTTTTAAAACATAAAATACCTTCTATTTCTTAGATGGTATATAAAAATGGCCCGATCTTTAATTTTTCTATATTAATGCACAGACATATAATATTAAGGTGTCACTGATTCTTCAATGTTTACCGCTAAACTTGTGAGCGCGACCTATTTGGCACCGCTCCTTCACCATCTTGCCTACCTAAGGTGTGGGGGAACAAAGCATCACCAAGAACTTCCATAATAACTATTATTTTATTACTCTTCAGACACACTTAATCAAGCACAAGTGAAACTACGAAAAGAGACCCTAGGAGTGATATATAAAAAGAGCAATCTATCCTAAGTAACACTCTAAGTAAACACGACTAAGTGAATTAGACAAAGTGAACAAACGCTGTGATCCGATTACTAAATCTAATTCAATCTATCTTAGATCCCTTAATCTAATAATTTAATATCTTAGCAACTCCTTCCTTAACTCGAGCTATGTTTGTGAAATACTGAAGGGAAATATTCTAATATTCTTCACCTACGTATCACCGCAACAGCTCCCCTGCTCCTTCTATTTTACATCTACAAAACCTATATATATACTTTATATAGTCAAACTAATTTAAATATCAGGGTTTCTTCTTGAAAGGCTGTGAATTAACGCGAATGCTGGCCCCAAAGTTTCCCCAAGAGGATTTGTTAGTAAGAACGTGTATAGATCCGTCACAAACTAAGGATACTTTTTTTATTGAGAACATTTATAAACCCCGTGCCCCGCATAATGTATCACACGGGGCTTATAACACAAAGGAAAGAAGGAAGGATTACAACACAAATATCCATGCCTTCTCCGGGATTCGAACCCAGGCCCTACGACACCGAAATCACTATCACTAACCACTATACCAGATGGGCGGCAAAACAAAGGATATTTAGGGTAAAAAATATGGTTTTATATGATGCGATATAGTTTATAACTTCCATAAACCTTATGAAACAAATATGTCTATTACTATTTATTAAGAATGTTACTAAACTGTTCGAATTAATTGGGACAAACATGTTTTTCTTGTTTGAGTTGGTATGTGATTACGAGTAATGTCCTGAACCACCTCAGACCCGTTATATATGCCTTTAGGTAGTGGGACAGATCGATTTTGACTACAGTTTATTCATTTTAATGTTATAGGAACTCTGTTGTGAACCTTTCAATGGGGCAGATGGAAATTTCAATTTTGCGTTCTGTATAAGACGTGTTACCTTTACTTGTTCAAAGATGGATATTACTACGAGGAATCGTTCAAAAATAAATCGCTCTCAGTGAAAAAACTTCTATGACTGTGAGAGATATAACTGTGGCAGTTGGTGTTATCGAATTAAGTGTTTTAAGAACATTTCAAAATTCTGGATCATCGTCTCCAAAAAGAAAAGAAAAATGTGGGCATAAGTGGAAAACTACTCCAAGAATTAATAAAATTTTATTAAGAAGTAGCAAAATAAATCCAAGGTAGACATGCATAGACATTTGAAGGGATTTATTGAATAATAATGTTGAAGTGAGTACCTCAACTGCATGGAAAAGGCTTCTGGAAAGTGGCCTTAAGACAACAAGACTGACGAAAACAAGCTATTCTTAACTCAGAAAATGATAAAAAAGAACGTTCAGTATGGGCCAAAAAATACCGATAACAGACTGTTAATGACTGGAAGATGGTGATTCTAAGTGATGAAACATTTATTTGTGCAGGGATAGAAATCAAGTGTGTAGTTAGGGATACAGTCAAGTGAAGTCGACACACAGATTGTAAAACACCCTTCTAAACAGATGTTTTGGGGGTTTTTTTTAACAAAAGATGGCTCTGGAAGCTTAGTTTCTCTTAAATACACGATGAATACTGTCAAATATATAGAAATATCATGAAGTAAGATTGTTCCATTCATGAAAACATTTGATGGAACATTTCTATATGATTTAGCTCTTTGTTAAAATTCGAAATTGGTCCATACTTTTACGCTGAAGATAAAATAAAAGTGCTCGATTGGCTTGAAAATTCCCCAGACTTAGGTCCTATTCAAATATATTCTCAACAATCGTTTCGCTAAGATGAATCGCACGACAACAGAGCAAATGATAAAAAGGGCTATACTAGCAGGGCCGATCGTAGGGTGTCGGCCGCCCGCGTGCAAAGTCCTAATTTGCCGCCCCTCTGCAGAATTTTTCATATTTTGACTAATACTTAACGTTGTCGTTATAGTGAGTGAGTGAGTGAGTGAATATTAACGTCGCACTGATTAGCAACACGAGGGCTTTTGGCGACGGTCCGCGTAATTTTGAACCATGGTCAAGTGACGCGGACGACACCTGAGCTGGCACCCCCTCTCCTAACTACCACACCACACCAACAACGTTGTCGTTATTAACTCATCTACTTGTATTAAAGTAAAACATTAATAAATGTAAATACAATTTTAAGTGTAGAACTTTTTTTTATTGACCAGCTATGTGTCATAATAGCGACAAAATACTTTAATTAAACAATAAACAAACAAAAAAGACAACTTTTGAAATAAAAATAGACATTTTATAATTAGAAATGCAAAATAACTGTATTTACTCAGAAAATATAATTCAATAAAAAAATGTGTTCTTGCGTGAGGGTGTAAATCGACCTCAAAATTAGGTAATTTGGTATTTTTTGACGGTATTGTGAATCATCAGCTCTATTTAAATATTTTTTAAATAAATTTTAAATTAGCCGCCCATAATTTGTATATTGAAGACAATTTCATTTTTAGCAGGATAATGACTCCAAGCGCACTGCTCTCAATGTACGCCGCTGGTGTTTCTATAACTGTCCCAAAATTTTGAAAACACCTCCTCAATCAGTTTATTTAGCCCAGTAGAACATATTTGGTGATAATTTGATTTTAAAAAAAGGAAAACATGACAAATAAACACATAATGGGAAATAAAAACAGCAATCACAGAAGCATGAAGGAAAATCGATGAAGAAATTACAAAAAACTGATTAAATCCATACCAAGACATTTACAAGTTGTTGTAAACACTAAAAGATATCCTACTAAGTACTAAATTAAGAAAAAAAATACAATTTTTAAAGCTGTGCTGAGATTTTTATTAAGTGTACGAAGACTTTTGTGGCATAATTTTTCTCAGTAGCTTTTTGATTATTAATTTTTTTAAATAATAGTTATACTATTTTTAAAAAATTAATTATGTCATTCCATTAAGAACAAGTTGCTGGTATCATAAAAAAAAATTACAATTCCAATATATTAATTTTTATTAGTCGAGAACATTAAATTTTATCAGGAAATTGCAAATGTACGAACACTTTTGTGGTCCACTGTATATGCCTGCGACACTTAAGTGGTTAAAGTCGTATTGTAGCTTTAGCGACAAAGTATACTGTTATTTAATTCAAAACATTGTTATTGTCTCGAGGTAGGGGGTGCGATGAAAATTATGATTGAATACTGGGTTTCAAATATCGAAAGTTTGAGAAGCATGAACTAAAGAATTAAATATAAATTTCTGGCCCTTTTTTTTGTATTAAAATGCTTTGTTTCACATAGGGACATCTATTGTTCTTTATTATTTTTAAGACAAAATTTAGTGGAATTTTTGCCTGACCAAAATAGTCATGGTTTGACGGTGCGAAGTTAGTCAGAGAAATATTTGTTTTAACTACAGCTTCCAGACTGTTCCACTGTTTCGAACAAAAGACCGCCAGAAGAGGCAAACCTTTTCACAGATTTTTTTAAAATTAGAAGTAAATGCACATTGTTTTCGTAAGGTGATCGTGTGAAAAATGCGCTGACGTATGCGAATGTTTAGGCACCAGTGCTTAAAAATCAAAAGATCTCACAGGTTGTTTATAAAAACTACAGTGTGTACAACTGCACTATCATTTACTTCTATAAAAAGGGTGCAAAACCGCGTTCGTTTCCTCTGCTTTTCAAAACATATTGAAGGTTGCCCTCTCCTGTCTCATCCCCCCCTCCTTGACTTTTTCACAACGCCAATTCGACCTCTACTTCAACCTTCAAATAGTGTTACATGGAGCCCTGGGGTTCCACCAAGCATATTCAGGGGCTCAATAAGTTAAAAAATAGAAATTAGAAAAGAAAAAGTTAGTATGTATGCAAAATAGATTCATGTTCTCTATGAAGTTAATATAATCACTATAGTACCTAAAATCGTGTTTCTCAAAGAGGGTCCACGAAGGTAAGCAAATCTAAAAACCACAAAAAAAATCCCCATGCCTTCATTTTTTTAAAAATAAATTGTCGCAAGTAGTCGTATACCTTAATTCAAAACATTGTTATTGAAAAGAGGGAGGGAATGCGTGGAAAATTGTGATTGAATACTGGGTCGTAAATATTGAAAGTTTGCGAAGCACTGAACTAAGGATTTAAATATAAATTTATGACCTTTTTTCGTATTAAAATGCTTTGTTTCACATAGGGGACCAAGCTTACAGGAAACTTTTTTGAAAAACAAATCTCATCTGTTTTTTATTATGTTTAAAACAAAATGTAGTGGAATTACTGCCTGTGCAGAATAGTCATAGTTCAACGGGTCGACGTTAGTCTGAGAAATGTTTGTTTTGACTACAAATTCCTGACTGCTGAAATATTTCGAACAAAAGACAGCCACGAGAGACAACAATTTTCACAGATTTTTTCAAATTAGAAGTTAATGCCTTCGTAAGGTAGAAGTCCTCGTAAGGTGATCGTGGGAAAAATGCGCTGATGTATGCGAATGTTTAGGCACCAGTGCTTTAAAAAAAGACAAGACCTCACAGGTTGTTTATAAGATCTATAGTGTGTACACAACCGCACATATCGTTTTCTTCTTTTAAAAAAAAGGTACAAAACCCCTTTGTTTCCTCTGTTTCTCAAAACATTGGTGATTGTCCTTCCACGTCTCATTTTTCCCCCAGCGCGTTCTCACAACGCCTGTACGATATCTACCTTCAGTCTTCAAACTGTGTTCCACTAAGCATATCCAGAAGCTCCACAAGTAAAAATAAAAATTCGAAAAGAAAAAGTAAACATGAATGCAAAATAGATTACCTCTCTAGAGTACCTAAAATCGTGTTTCTCAAAGAGGGTCCCACGAGGAAATTTGAAGCATAAATTCGGCGCAGGAGATCTTTTTTTTCCAGTAATTTCCTGCAGTTTTATTATAATATAATAAAAAAACGTTAAAACATTTTTTCTTTATATGTATTACCTAGATTATAAGCATTGTGTTGCTTATGTGTGTGTGATCCAGGATTCCACAATTATTTTATACTCGCTAGTGCTATGTTTTGCACACCTAACACTTGTAAAATAATATTTCTCAGAGGTGAAAACTAAGCTAGAATGCGTAAATCAGAAGGCTTGCCTATGAAGGGGAGGGAACAACTTATTGACATATCAACTGATTCAACGTTAAAACTTACATTTAAACAGGAACAGCTGCGAAATTTACAGATTACATAGATGTACACACAGTTTAAAACATTTAAATACCTTTTTGAGCAACGTATTTATGTTATTAATGCATAATTATTATGTTAACGCATTTCTCTCGACGTATGTGGCAACAAAAACAAAATGAAAAACAAATTAATACAGAATGTGAAATGTGACTGTAGGCAGCTTAAATGGACTTAAATTTCCACATTTGTGCACACAAAAAAATTAACACACATACTCTTGTTACTAAATATAATACAAGGGTTGAAATGACATTCACTGCGTGAATAAATTCTATAAATGCCACGTTTCCCAAACTGTGGGCTGTGGGTCGCGCCCCCTAGAAAGGCATAATAACTCTACGAGGGCGCGTGTATATTGAAAAGTATAATACTATGCGAATATTGAAGTGTTTTTCAAACAGGCTTTGTAATGAAAATTATTTAATCAAAGTGAGCTGCTTGATTTTATCTCAAATATTGTTATACCAAAAATAATTACAAGAAATTCCATTCATTTGATCGCCTTTAAAAATATTATTATTGCAGTTTTCCCCCCCCCAACAAAACAGGTAATAAACAGTCATACATAAACAGTAACTGGAGGTTAGTAAATAACAGCTAGTAGAAAATATCCTAATATTTTCATGAGTTATAATTATAATATATAAACTCTTAAAATTCTGTTAACTAATAATTTATTTATTTCAAAGTTTATGCAAGTGAAGAAATTATTACTACATTTAAAATAAATTTTGTTCCTACCAACAGAAAAAACGTCTTTCTTACTGTAGATAAGATCATCTGTATATCTTCAAAATGGAAAAGGTACATTTAGTAATAATATACGTTTTTTCATAATTTAAGCTTAATCGCTTTTTTCCCTATTTAGCTATGAGCCTTTTGGATATTTCCTGATATATTTTTTCTAATTCAAAACAAATATTTTTCAAAACCAATAAAATCCATCAGACATGAAAATATTTGCAGTTGAGTTGAGTTGCTTTTCCATCATTTCTGCGATATTTATAGGCTGGTACCTAAAAAACAAAAGCAAAATGAGAAAGGCCGTTTTCTAAGTAGTTCTACGAATTTTAAACATTTTCTCTTCGACCTTGCTAAAAGATTTTAATAAGAATCTTAAATTTATTCATGTTTCCTGGTTGAAATTACGTTCTTTAGAATTTCCCAATATGGACCTCTTGATGCGTTTGCTATTTCTTGTGCAATATCACTGTAGATGTTCCCCTTTTGATAGAAAATCAAGGTAAACAAACATCCTCAGGAAGTAAAATCTTAAGATAAAATTAGCATGAATCAGCAGATTTTAAATTCACAAATCAAGATTGTTACATATTCTCACACTGATATGCGCGCTCGTGTGTGTGTGTGTGTGTGTGGTGTGTGTGTGTGTGTGTGTGTGGTGGTGTGTGTGTGTGTGTGTGTGTGGTGTGTGTGGTGTGTGTGTGTGTGTGTGTGTGTGTGTGTTGCAAGTTTCCAACTGCTAAAAAAGAACACCTGAGAAATGACCTATCTTAAGTTTTAAGAATTACAAAGAAACATTTTAAAAAGCCATAATCCGGATTATTTTTTTAACATATCTCATGCTGTAGTGCTAGGCAGCTTTGTGGATTTTGATCTTTCTAAAATTAATCCATGTGAGGACTTCTTTAAATTTAAACATATTAAAATAAAAAATTAAATTCGAAATACAAGGGTGATTCGGAAAATAAGTGTCCGCTGTCAACTGTGGTCAAAGTTGAATATGAAATTCAAAGCATAGAATGAGACATGAAAGATAAGACATAACTTTATTCTTCCACATTAGTACCAAGTTCATTGGGACATTTGTCATACCGCTTGATAAGCGTCAAGGAACCCTGCAAGAAAATTCAGGACTTTACATACGGAAGAAGCGTTGACTTCTGCATGGACTTTTTAGAGGTTGGAGGCATCAATGCTACGTGGTACTGTGACACTCTGCCGAAATTGAAAGAGGCGATTTGGAAAAAGGGGCCTGGGCTTCTCAAATCTGGAGTTTTGTTGTTGGATGACAATGCTAGACCCCACTCGGTGACGCCAACGCAAAACCATATTGCAACTCTTGGTTGGGAGCGCCTACACCATCTGCCATACAGTCCTGATCTCGCACCAGTGAATTTCCTCTGTTTCCAGCTTTGAAGAAAAATCTCGCTTGAAAGCGCTTTGGAAGCAACGCTGAAGTCAAACAAGCCGTTAAACCCTTCTTCCGTTTGCAAAGCCCTGAGTTTTTCCTGGAGGGCGTTTTGAAACTTATTAAGCGGTATGACAGATGCTTCAATGCACTTGGTACTTATGTAGAAAAATAAAAATTAGGTCTTATATTTGTGACGGATCTATACGCGGTTCTACTAATCCCTTCTTGAATCTTTAAGGAAAATATTTATTTCTACCAACTTTCATCGAGTAAAGAAACGTGATTATGTAAATGAGGTATATTATATAAATTCTGTTTTCACGAATTTGTGAGTTGACACGTAGTTGTTGATACGTTGGAGTTGGCACGCTGAAGTTGATACGTTGGAGTGTGCAAGTAGGAGTTAACATAAAGTCCGCGAGTTAGTTGTTAGTTGAAGATTGAAAAGGAGTGGAATTAGTTAAAGTTTACAGAGCGGGGAGCCAACTGTGGCGAGAGAGGGAGAGAGGTACGAAGCGAAAAGTGAAGAACGTCAAATAGCTGCGATTTCAATCCAAGGTTTATTATGGGGGACGTTGACCCCACCGTTGACGAAAAAAGCGACCCTCTCTCCTACACAACTATAAGTAGACTGCCTCTGGCGAGGCTTTTACATTAACCCCTTTGGCATATTGGCGCTCCCAGCTAAGCCAAGCTCGCCAACATCCCGCCAGGCCTTGAAATATACATTTCAAACCAATGATACATTTACATAAAATTTGTACAGAGGGTATCACACAACATACACAATAAGAACAAAATATAATCAACAATATAAAGTATAATAAGAATTAAAAATACAATCGAAATCAAAAGAAATAGTCATCATTAAAATACAATCAAAAGCAATAGTAAGAGTTGAAATACAATCAATAATCAAAGCAAAAATTAATTTTCAATATTTACATTACACCAACGACATTGAGCCAGCCGAAGGTATCACCTGCAAGTTTCCAGTATAGGATTCGATGCATAAAAAGTTCAGGTACTATGCGTTTGATTAAGTAGAAGCTAGTTTAATTAGTGTGCAACGTAGTTATATTTGAGCGTATTTAAGCTGTCTTAGATTCAGTTGAGAGTCTGTAGTAGTATCCCCTTGTTATAGAATCTCACCTCCGCACTCTACTAAATATCATATACCTTAATTAGAATTGTATTGTGTCTTATTAAAAATTAGAATTAATAAATTGATTAGATTGAAAAACATGTCTGTGGATTATTCTGTTTCTCCCACACCTCAAGCCGGGTTTACAGGTAGACAAGATGGCTCAGATGTAAGCAGGAACCAACCACTATCACATATTTTATCTCTCATTCTATGTTTTGATTTTCGTACACAACTCTGACCACAGTCGACGGGGAAAACTTATTTTCCGACTCACCCTCGTAGTTATTTTAATAAACTTTTGAAAATTGGTACGAAATATATACGATTGGCATCATTAATATTTTTGCTACAAATGAAGATTTATTAATAAGGACATTGACAAAAATGAAAGAATAAACTTCATGAGCCGCAAGATATTTATTTTTGTAATAAAATGCGTTCATTAATGAAATTTCACTTAACCAATTTGTTTATATAAAGTTAGTACGAAAGTACTTTTTTCACTCCTAATCTAATTTTAATTTTTTTTTTTTCTGTTTTATGTGAAAATATTTTACTGCAAAAAATCCAAGCATAAAGAGTTATTTTTTTTAAAAACAAGTATTTCAGAATGGGGCTTGTAAGCCGGTCTAATCGATATTTGGTTAAGATTTCCGCAAATCTTAACCAAAAATCCATTAAAACAGATTTTCCGGAAAAACCGAAAGTTATTTAAATATTTTTTCAAGTATTAAATAATTTTACTATTCTACAATAACATAAGAAGTAATTATATAATAATTAATTTAAATTCAAATAAAAAGAAAACGTATTACACATATGAATGAGCAATGTTTAAAATAGCGAACAAAAAATAGTCTAAAGAAGTGAATGGAGTTTGAGTGTCAATAAATTTTAAAAGATAGATAAAGAAACAATATTATTTTTACGCTCGTGTTGCAGATTTTGAGAGTTGTAACACTTGCAAAAATATCCATTTCCTGCGAATATAATACACCATTTATTGTATTTTAATTGAGAATTAAATGCTCTTTCGTCAATTCAACCTTCGTCAAAAGACAGATGGTTTTTTCCATCGATGGTAATTTCTATAACAAATTGCATTCGTCCATGAATTATGGCTTACTTGGACGCGTATTTAGTTTTCCTTAAATATTATTTTATTAAAACTAGATTTACGAGATGAGTTTCCTGTTACTTTTGTACCTTTGACATGTAATAAAACATCAATCATAAAACTGTGATATTTTTACTGTGTAATTATTAAATAAACAAGTAATGTACAAAAATTTCTATCAATTCCTACTTTGAAGGGATGAATAGAAACTATTTATTAACGATTGAAAATTTGAACAAGATATACGTCGTTTTTTCGAATCAATTGGGACCGGACACCGTTCGGATACGCGATTGTTCGGATAACCGAAAACTGAATGCGATCCATGCAGAATATGAAACCGGACACTATACAAATTTTGAAAATCATCACATGCGGGAAACGTGCTTGAAGAAAAAGCCAAATAGGTGCAAAACGTCGCTACTTTACCTTTTTTGTGGAAAATAATCACTTATTTTTCGCTTTACCATTGTACACCTTCGCTTTTTCGTTGAAAGGTCTCTGATTCTCTTGAGCAGCAGTAGTTGAGTAGGACAACATTATGATTGTTGTTCGTACCACTCCATAGCTGTCTCTAACGCAGAAACGCGTCAGCATTTGAGGGACCCTTGCTACTTTCGTTGTTGTTGTTCTCGTCTTCGTCCGTTTAATCGTCGACAGAGTCGGATTCTTCTTGCATGGAAGTCACAGTCTCATCATCATTTAGCATTTGAAATCCACAGTCTTCTGCATACCACGCCATCCAGGTTTCTACATCAACAAAACTCAGCAAAAGAGCACGTATACACCCCCTCACTTGGAAACAAATTGCCCTAATATTCCGCGCAGATGTTTACCAAATCACACAACTGAAATTCTCCAAATATCCCTCCACTTTTGGCCACACGAAACAACTTTTGAGCATTGCACTGTTCGAAAATGTATCCGGACTTTGGTTCGGATATTTGACGCTCCGGATAATAAACGTTCGGATAAACGCAACTCTACTGTATAGTATTAATATTGGGAGAGAGTGAACTAATAGGAATTGAGAAAAAAGAATATGATTTGTCTGCATTATTGTAGCAATGCACACCCGGTTTAGGTAGTTTGGCTGAAAAACCAGTTTTCGACGCCAACTTTTGTCATTGTTTAACAGTTACATTGTTACAACAATGGAGACGAATCTAAGTTGGCGTTGAAAACCGGTAATTGATTTAATTTAATTAATGAATTAATATCTGGAAAAACTGCATTAGCATCAAGTGTCATCCACTACAAGTTTAAAAAAATTTATTTGAACTGGATTGGATGAATAGAAAGTATTTTATTAACGATTGAAAATTTGAACAAGATAAGTATATGAAAATAAATAAATATATAGAGAGTTAGGTGAGCTCATAGTAGGAATTGAAAAATAGCTCTAAGTGCTAAATTTTCTGTTGTATATTTTTATTTACTGCCGGCTGGGTGGCGTAATTGGTTTGGCGCTGGCCATCTATGCCCAAGCTTGTTGGTTCGACCCTGGCTCAAGTCGGTGAATTTTCATGATGAAAAAAATCAACAGCATCTTGTCGGATGATAGTGCGGCATGTTAAAGACCTCTAGGGTGCCTGTTTGGCTTGGGTGCTCTCAGCAAAATTAAATTCCTAGTGCAGTTTCGCATCGTCAGAGCTCAGGTGCCTCCCTCTGGAAAGAAAATTGGGTGTCAAAAATACATTGAGGCAATTGGTATTATCCACGCTTATGGTGCCACACTAGAAAGAGATACCAACTCCTCGGGGAATGTTCAGGTCCGCAACAGTAATTACCAATCCGCAACCCTATTTGAAAAAAAAATGTATTTTTCCTTGGATTTATGTTATTTAACATATGTCTATATTTATACTTAATTTTAAAAAAAAAATGACTAAAAACCAGTTAACAGGGTTTTGAAACTGTATTGGGTTTTCCCAGATCCTATCTTATTCTGATTTTGTTTCAAATTGAAAATGTATTTCATTTCTTTTTATGTTCTTATGTTTGAGTGTATTCCATGTAAAATTCGCCATAAATTGTTCTAAGATAACCCGAAAATTTATTTAAAGATATATCATAAATTTAAAATAATTGACTAAATGTCATATGTGTTTTACGACATTCAACAAAAATAAAGATCTGTTGCGTAAATCATAGGATATTTCCTAAGCAGATGTTGTTGAACTCCATACACATTGATACACATGTCATTTTTTTCGCTGGTATTTTCACAATTGAGAATAAAATGCCCTTGTATATCAAGTACATGTTGAATATTATCAAAAGGAAATTTGTAGCATTTTACTGATACAAATCAATAATCTCATGGTTTTTTCCCGACATTTTCTGTAACTGAAAACACAAAGCTTTTTATCATAGATACTACTATAACGTAGATAAGGCCTATATTTTTTTAAGCGCCAAGACGGAATAAAGAAATTTGTATGAAATATTTTTTATATTTTTCATTCTCAGTTATATTCTTTCTTTTCAGTTATTCTATTGTTTGCAACTGGATTAATCTGTTTTTAGGGAACGTAGCATCATAACGTTATATTCATAAATAAGATAAATCCTGCTGCAAAATGTAGAAAAGGGAACAAGAAAGGCGTACGAATATCTAAAATGCAACAAAAATCAACAGAAATATAGTAAACATTTAAAGGTAAGCAAATATCAGATATGAGACATATTTATCGTGTAATATATAAGTTTTTCAATAAATAACACTAATTGGAGCTTTGGTAGGAATTGGTGTCCCTCCGTATAGCCTCAACCTTTCACCGACGAATTACCTTTTATTTCGAAGTTTATAAAACTTTTTAAATGGAAGAAATTTTAGTTCTACGACTGATCTCTCAAATCGTACTAGGGTGAGTTTTTTTTTTCACTGATAAGGGCAAGAAATCCAAAGAGAACGGAACCAAAAAGATGAGAGAAGATCATTGAGCCATAGAATATAAGATATTTGACCTTTAAAGTTAGTTTTTTGCGTAGAAAAGTTCACACGAAGAAACCGGAATTACTATCTTGCCAAAGCTTGAAATTTTTTGAGACTTGTAAAGAGGGACGTGTCTTTTATATTTTGAACTACTGCTCATTTTAAGCCAGCTGGGTGGCGTGCTGGGTTTGTCTCTGGCCTTCTGCACTCAAGGTTACGGGTTCGACCCCGGCCCAAGTCGGTGGATTTTCATGATGCAGAAAATCGAAAGCGGCCATGTCGTATGAGTATACGGTAAGTAGAAGATCCCTAGAGTGTGTTTGGCATAGGTGCTCTCGGCAAAATTAAATCCTAGTACAGGTTCACATCACCAAAGCTCAGGTGCCTCTCTCTTAGGAGGAAACTGGGCGTCAAAATTACCTGCGATGATTGGTATCCACCTGTATGGTGCCGCACTAAAAAGAGATACCAGCTACCGGGGATGAACTAGGTCTGTAATGGTAAAACACCAAACCGGAATAGAAATTTTAAAAAATTGCTCATTTTATATAAGCAAACATTTTAATCTTAATCTCTTTGCAAGTGGAATCTTTTAAAACATTTACATCTTCTTAAAAAAAAAAACTAAAAATTAAATCTTTACTTCTTTTTGTTCTGATATTCAGAGTATATCGAAACAAACATGTATCATGAGGATTTCAAACTAATATAGTTTTATAGATTTTGGGAAAAGGGAATTACTACACACAAAATTACTCTTTGGAGAAAATTTCACTTAAAGTTATTGGAATTGAAGTCATCTGGACTAAATCGAACAAAAATTTTAAGGATTTCAATCTTTTTTCAATTTAGTTACAGCAATATATCATTTTTAAAGGAAAATATTTGTTCAATTTTAAACAGAAATAAACTTTTTAACAATTTTTGGTTCAGTTTTATCATTCCTGGTACTTAAAATGATTTATTGATTATTTTTATTGAGTAAAATCAATACATTTTATAATTTTTTGACATATTAACCAAAAACAGCATTTAAAATTTTGTTATTAAACTAAACTTAATTTTTTATTAATTATTATTATAATAACAAACTTAAAATATTAAAAAAAACTAAATTAACTCAGTTGGGCAACAACTCTTTCGAGGACTAAGGCCTACTATGTCCATCTCAGTTTTCGTAATCTTGGGCGCTGAGATGCATGAGCAGATGTTCCGGTCAGGTGGTCAGTCAGACGCCAAACCCCCAGTGTTTAGTTCCCAAGAAGGCTTGGTACTCATTTATCGATCCACTGAAGGGATGAAAGGCTGATTCGACCCTGCCCAGCCCGAGGTTTGAACCCCAATCCAGTGACGTGGAACCATGCGTTATTTAACTACTATGACCAACAATATTTTTCAACTTCTTTAATCAATTAGTTTATTTTTTTAACCTTTTTTTTGCGTCACAGATTTTTTTAATGTTAAGAAGATAAATTTTTTTTCAAAAAATTATAAAAAGAATATTATTTTTCGTTGTTAATTATATTTTTGTGGAAATTAAAGCTGTGCATTTAACATTTCCGACTACTTGCGACAAAAATTTTTTTTAAAAGTAAAGATATGGGGATTTTTTTTTTTTATTGTAGCTTTTAGATTTGTTTAGTACATTTTAAGAAAAATGTGCTAAAATTAAGAAGAGAAAAAGAAATTATTATTACTAAAATGGGAAAAAAATTGGTAAAAATGCACAAAAAATAATAAACGGGGCACATTTAGTACCAGAAGTTAACGAACAAATTTTTAATTTTGATGTGTTGCTATATTATTCATTTTTGAAATAACCTTCAGGATAAGAGATATTTTAATTTTTACCAAAACTAGAACACTTTTTCTTAGTTATTATATCAAATTACTTAAAAAAAACAGTGATTATATTAACAAAAAAGACTGTAAATTTTGTAATAAAACAGTGATTGATAAATCTGAAGGTTAAAACACTTCTACTATTATACAGAACATACACAAAAAGTTTCAGTTAATTTTCAAAACTTTTTAAGCAATCGCTGTCCCCGTTTGAGCATTTTCAAAAAAACATATTTCGGGTAAAACGCGTTTTAATGTATGACATCTTGGCTTAAAGTAATAGCATCTGTTTTAACTAAAACACTTGTAGTTTTTGTTCTAGTCAACGGAAAATGGTATTGGTATTAACTTGGTAATTTATAAAGCTAATAAGAGGGTCTATAAAATAAAATCATAAAAAAATGTTTGTCAATTTTTGGCAAAATTCACAATTTTAGGGTATTTGGATACCTTAAAGTTTATTCCACTTTATTTTCCTAGAGCCTATTAGAAATTACATATTAACGTGTCTACAAGGTTTGTCAAAAAATATCTGACTTTTGACCAGAAAAAAGTACTTTGCGGGATTAGGACCATAATCAAGTCCAATAATGGACCCTTGCGCAAACATACATTTAACCCAGCATTTCTTCCATTGCCAAAAACATTCTAGAAGGCTTCTTTTGGAATGGTGTTCAACTCCACGGTCGCATTGTACTTTATTAGCTTTACTCTGAAAACCGATCCCTTCAATGGAATTTTCATTTTTCGGAACTTTCAGAAGGAGCCAAGTTCAGCACTGATAATGCCCAGTAGGTTCTGTGCAACTATAAGATGGAGTTTTTTTTGTTCCACCGACAGAAAGTTGAGAACAAATTTTGCAACCGATCTGCGCATGATCACATATGGAGAACCTGAACTAATCTCAACTTATTCAGCAGTATCTCGTACGATTAAACTACAATCTTTCATAATCAGAATTTCCACCTTTTCAATAACAGCTGCATTTCTCGAGGGGTTTGTAGCCTCCGAAAACGAAGAGCCACTTTTGAATCGGAAAAGGCAGAGGTCTTCAAACTTTTTTTAACTCACAGTACCTTTAAAACTTGAAGGTGCTTGCGAGGGACCCCTAGAACTAGAAAGTGTTTTCGCAGAATCCCATTCCATGCACATACATCGAAGAAAATATCTCGAAATAATATTTAAAGTAGATCAACATGTATAGACTCTTTATGTAAAGGCAATTAAAAAAAGTATTGCATTTGTTATGAAAAAATTCTTATCTATTTTTTTAATATAATTTACTCATTAATAATATTAATTTGGGATGCAAATATCACCTGTTCATGCATTATATTTAGTTACCGGGATATGTGCTTGCTTTTTAACACCCTTTTATTAGCTTCACTTGTATGTAACGGAATCTTTGAACTCAATTTTTACCCACTTTAAAAGGTCAGATTATTTCGAGATTTTGCTCACTTGTCCAGGACCGGTGACAATACAATAACTGAATAATTTTGTTCCGTTTTCCTGATAAGGATCACCAAGATTAACGATTTCCCATTTTCAGATCCCATCCCGCATATGGCGACTAAAAGATTAAGTTACAACTTAAATCGATTGACTATAAAAGGGTGTTTTTTAGTTTTTTAAACTATAATTTATTTCACACAAAGTATTGAAGTCTAGGTCTATTGAGATTAAATGCAATCGCATTACATACTCTGAATTTAATTAGTTTTTATACTTTGTTTTTGTGGCCACTACGTTGAGAAATATATTTCACTTAAACACATTGTTCTGAATGCCATCAAAATGTTTATTGCTATGTGAGAAATCCGTGCATTTTGCATGAATTTGAAATCTAAAATTTAGAAGCTGTTCTTGCTTAAATTTAGATTTTAACATCGAATCTCTTGATATGTTGACAAGCTGTTTCTTCTCCTTCGTTGTAGGTGCTTTTTTCCCCCTCAAATGCGAAAAGGGGCATTTTCCATTAGAAAACTATTTAGTTTTGCAAGACATTGTGCTAGCTAACGAGTATAAAATTATCTCGTGGAACTCGAGATATTAAACAATAGAATATTCACAATCTAGTTTTAATATTCTTTTCAGAGCCGTTTCATTCACTGGGTGCTTGGAGCGGGCATCCAGGGGCCCGGGGCTCGGATAAGCTGGACTTAACCAGATTTGCTAGTTAGATTTCGATCCGCAGGTGTCAAAGGGACCTGTAAATCTTCTGCGCCCAGGGCCCGAAATGAGCTTAAATCGCCACTGATTCTTTTATTATATTATAATAAGAGTTTGAAAAGTGTTTCACACACACACACACAAAATAAGTTATTATATATGAATAAAATTTTCAGTATTAATGAATAGAGGGGTGGGAAATGTGCTTTAGATACTTATAACAATACAAACTTTATACAGAACGTAAATCCATTTTGCATACATATATATTTCGTCTCGGGTTTTTTTTTTATTGTGGGCCTTGTGGAACCCCACGGTTTCACGGAACACAGTTTGAAGATCACAGGGTTAAGCCCCTCCTTAATCAGTGAGACCTCTATAGCCTCGTCTCCAAACACTTGCTGAATCTTACGAATTGTTTCACTCAGAAAATCACCAAACTTTTGCCAAAAAATTTGATGCAGTACCTTTGCTCAAGTCGTTCAATCATCTTCAGAGAAATAAAAATCCGACGAAGACGAAATACAGCACCTCATGTAGTTCCTAATAGGGTTGTTTGTGATAATAAATGCAGCGAGTTTTATTCATAGATGACAACGCTGAAGCAATCATCAATAAGATATATATTTTAAATCAAAACAGCACAGCAAAACACATATTCAACGCTTTTCATCAGTTATAGTTTCGAAACAAAACATTTCAGTTCTTATTGCTTCCTTTTGTTGCCACTCCCGAACAGAGAAACTTACCTCTCATGGAATTTGATAGTGGCTCAACACCTCACTTGACTGACTGCCGGAAACAACTGGTACACTGGAACGAAGGGAAAAAATTCAAACGTGTGCATTAAGCTGTCACCTCCCACTGTGCACAGTGATGGCGTTTTAGAATATCTACAGTGCGCGGGAAAATTCAAGGTCGGATACTTTTTTAACATACCTTTTTGCAATGAATTATTTCAGTAAGTTTGTGATGCTCGGAAAAAGGAGCTGTAAAATTATTGCACGAATGAATGCATTATTACAGCTATTTAAGAGAGAAAAACTAAGGCATTTGATTCTGAATTAAGGAATGAGATAAATTTTTTGGAACACTTGACTCAAAATATTTTGATTTCTCTTTGATTATTCTAGTATTTTTAGCAAAATGTCAAAAATAGGGAGTTTAAGAACCAATCTTAATATTCTGAAATTTAAAATTTACTGACATTTTCAATTTGAAATCTAAAAACGCAAAACTCAGAATTAGTTGTGTTAAAAAATCATTTAGATCTAATATTAAAAATAGCTTGCAGTAAAATAGTTTCAAAAAAAATTTTCACATATAAAATACATAATTTTGGCTGAATGTAATGGATCTAATTTTCCCGTTTGAATAATTTAAACGGTTACCGTATAATTTTAGGCATCAACAACTGAAAGGTCACGATCGTGTGTTTCAAGGTCATTGGTATTCAAAGTAATAGGGATTTCGAATGCTGATTTAATCACAGATTAAAGTCAGCGTATATGGAAATCGACAGTCATATGGGATTTTAAAATCTAATCTAAAAAATGGTAGATATTTCATCCAGAAAATTAATTTGTTTCATCACACATCGAACTTTATATAACATACAGTGACGTGATTCATCATTTTTATTAGGAACATTACGTGATTCATGAGTATTTTACTTCATAGATTATTATGGATGAAACATTCCAATATGCATACAATATACGTAATAAAATGACAAGCAAGTGTGCATCAAGTTCTTCGTTTCCAGGAACATAAAAAAATCTTTGCAAATCTGAGATCGCGAAAAAAAAGTACCGGAAACGGGAAATGTAGATCCAAAACATCTAACTGAGATTATAAACAACGTATCAAGCTTCTTTCAAGAAGTTTTAAACGCTCATCTATGGGTAGAACATTAATTTAAATCAATGCCTATAAAGTTAATAAAAGCTGTGTGTGACAAAATTATCATGCATACTATGTACAAATGCATTGGAAATTTTTTTTTAATGAGGCTGTGGATTGTTGTTTTATTATTGCAGACTTAGTACATTCCCCAGAAACTGGTATCTCCTTTTAGTGCGGCACCATTTCGGTGATATACCAATCGCCGCAAGTAATTTTTACGCCCAGTTTCCTCTCCAGAGGAAGGCACCTGGGTTCTGACAATGCGAAACTGTACAGGAGTTTAATTTTGACGAGGGCACCACCCAAGCCGGATAGGCACTCAAGGGAATCTTTTACATGCCACATGACCTGGATCACCATTTTATGACCTGGATGCTGGTGATTTTTTTGCATCATGAAAATGCACTGACTTAGGTCGGGGTCGAATCCGCAAACTTGGACGTACAAAACCCCTGCCGCCAATGCATTTAAAGTTAGTGTGAATAAAAAAGGAGTCGCGGTATCTTCTCCTCATGTTGGTAGCGGTGAAAATCACACTCATTAACTTGATTCCCAGGGGAAATTACGAGAGTATGCTCGAGCATCTGCCATTTTCTCTATATCATCTAATTGGCTGAATATTTATATATAATTCGATAGTGAAGTTCTCTTTTGTGGCGAGGCGTTGTTCTAGGTCAGAGTGCCAGTTTGACTGGACAGGAAAAAAAACCGAGTTAGAGAGGATAAACCAAAGAGAATCCATTGCAACAAAGAATATTAAAAAAATATGCTTGAGAGTAACAAAGTTGGAGTCAGAATTTCTTATTTGGACGCTAAAATCAAAAGATTTGTCACATATACTGAGGGCAGTTAAGAGTTGGTAGAGTCAGATTCATGTTCCATAACAGATTAAAAGTAAATTTGACTTCGTCTTTCTGAACACTACCAAGTAGCAAGATTGATGTTCGCTACATCGCTGTGTCCGGTATATATATATATATATTAATTTGTAGGGTATATCGAATATTAATTTGTAGGGCATATCGATATAAGTTGACTTTTGTGTCAGAAGCAGAAATAAACAAGTCAAGTCAAAACAAATGTAAATTGAAAAAAAAAGCAAACTTCTTTAAAATAAAAATAAATAAACCGGGAATTTTTTACAATTAACATATATGATCTTTTTGTGCTTTTCCGTTTAGCTGGCGCAAATCTCGCCATGTTGCGTTATTGGTGACAACATACAATATACTCACAAAAAATATTTATATTAGTTCTCACAGTTTTTCATCAATTTTTTTATGTGTTATAAAAAAGGGAGTTACTGATAAGAAAAGACCACGACATGTTTTAAAAATGTGGTGGTAAAAGGTTACCAGTTGGAATGTTCCATTTGGCATCGGTTGTATCATTTTTGGTGACTATCGCCTGAGCCGGTGAAAAAAGGAAAAGTACTTATCTTTTTTATTAGAGAGTTATGGCAATTCATGTAATTTTAGTTAATGCCATTTGTTTTATTTTTACAACTGTCAAAAAAAACACTTTATCATCCAATTATTTTATTATTGTGAAGCATATTTATTAATGTAAAAATTGCTTTAAAATATTATATAATAAATTTTACTTGAAAAGATTATTGAGAAAAATATAATAATTAGGTGTATCTTATACGGAATTATTTGTACCGCATGTTACAATACTTGAAATTATATTGATAAATGTAAAGAATTTTATATCTCTATGAATATAAGATGTTTTTAATGATTTCTTTGAAAAAGATTCAAAAAATTTTAGGAGGAAAACGTGTTACAACTGTTTTTTAACTCCTTTTTAATGATGGATTTTTATTAATTTCCAATTTCTAATTTTTGACTTCTTGATTTTTGCTCATCGATTCTACTTTTTACAGGGTCATTTGAAATTTTTTTTATCCCTAAGATATGGTAATTTTATAATTGTGTTATGAGCACACTGAATATAATCTATCCATTTTTCATCCTACTTTGATTTTTTTAATAAAAAATACCAAAAAAAATCCTTTGTTTATTTCAAAACAATTTGAATACATGATAATGCAGTTGGTTTTTTTAAGTCAAAGAAATGTTATTAATTGGTTAAATAATCAAAATAATTCCAAAAAAATCTTTTATCATTGCTTTTTTATCATCATTTTATAATGTTAATGAGTTCTGGATTTTCCCCCGGAAAACCTTCACATCATTTTTTGCAAATTTTCCTGTTGAAGGCGAATTAAATAATGCTTTCAACATTTAATACATAATCATTAGTATCTAAAACTTACTAAATAAAATTTCCATTGTCATGTAGTGCTTTTTCACTATATGACGTAAAAGATAGTCAATAAAATCTGCGTATTCATTTCCTCAGATTTAAAGTGACAAATAAAATTTCCAAAGGTTAAATTTATTTTTAGATATTTTGAATAAATAAAATAAAATATCAACAATTCTCTTAACATAATATATATATAGTATAATAAAATAAAATAATAAGTGAGAAAGTTGTATTACCTACAATGCCAAAAAAGAAAGAAATTGTATTCCAAGAAACATAACAACTGAAAATAACAAAATAGTCTTTGGACTAAAATGGAGGCCTATTATGATTTCTAAAGCTGTCGCTGAATTAGGCCAGCGATTTAAGGTTAAGCTGCTTTATGTGCTTCCCCGTTCAATATATATATATATATATATATATATATATAAACTCTTTCTCTCTCTGAGAAAAATGAAATTTTTACTAACTCGAAATATTTACATAATAAGTAAAAAGAAAAAACTTTTTCGATACTCATTTAACTATACTTTAAATTGAGTTTTTTGAAATTTCTATTTCTGTTTAAATATTATCATGGTTAAAGCATCATCGCTATTTGTATTTTTTTAATTAATTTATAACAACTGTATATTATGACTTAATGTAATAAATTTTGTTCAAACTTATTCGTAACAAATTTTGTGTTTGACTTTCGTAAATCTAATACATAAAGTATAAATCCTTTTTTATTACTTTTTCTAAGAGTAGTCTTTACATAAGAATTTTAGCTATACAGCATACTATACTATTTTTTGTAAAATAACTGTTTCTGCATCTATAATTTATAAAAGGGAATTCATGCAATAATTTGTTATTTTGAGTTCAGCTGTGTTGTTATTATCTGCGGTGTAATTCAAAATTTAATATTTTCTCCTATATCTACATTTATCAAATTCATGCCACCAAATTCTATATATTTATTTTATATATCCAACGCCCACCCTATCTTGACTTAAAAATTATTCTAAATGTATTTTTTTTCCAATTTTTGTTTATTTTCCTCTAACCATATTTCTTATATTAAACATTAGTTGATGTGCTTTTTGAAAAACGGTGTGAAATAAATATACAACCTATTTTACTTATAATTGACTTTTTATTTTCACATTAAATGTTTGTACACAAATAATGTTAATTTGTATCCTACTTGGCGCTGTTATTTGATTATTGACATTATAGGCGCGATTAACGGATGGGATTCTATGATTTCATATATTTATCTCACTGTGACTATTATTGGTGCTTTTTAATCCAATGAATTTCTATTTAAGGCGATATGGTAGCCTAAAAATCATCAACCTGTCGAAATTTTATTAGTGGCTTATTTGATACCTCGAATCCTTATAAATATGTCTGCAAAATTTCAAAGCTTTACCGGCATTTCTTATCAAGTTGAGGAGCAATATTTGATGCTGAACATCAACTACCACGCACACGTTTCAGAATATTTGCTAGAAAAGAGCCTAATAAAAATGAATTAATTATTTTCTACCGCGCGTCAATGAGACTGACATTATATATGCAGTAACAAATCATTTCAAGAAAGAATTGCGCAATTCATGCAAAAATTATAGTTTGTGCTTCCTACACTCCTCACTTAACTGAGACTGAGCGCGATACTCTGTCACCTTCCTACCCCAACTGAAACTTTTGAGACCCCGCACCAGAGTATTCTGGAAACAGGAAGCGCAACGGACGGACGCAAGGTCTTTCTCCACACCTACTACCCACAGCACCTTCAAAAGTGTATTTTACATGTATCCGCATTACTACTTTAAATTAAGTTGTAAAATTTAACTGTACATATTAACTGTAAATATAAACATCAGTATTATCTCCTCTGGTTCCCCCCCCCCCCAACTCAAGCAACGGCAGCATTTGGAGGCACCGACGAGATCTTCATCATCGATTCAGAGAAGCAAGAGATAAGTACTATTTTATATTTTCATTCAAAGTTTTTGGTTTTGGTTTCTCTTACTGATTCATTCCGTCCGTATTTCGTTTTATCAAAAATAATGGACGCCGAAACGGCTAACGTGCTTCGCGGCAGAGCGAAGTCTGCACTTTCAAGAACTAAAAATTTCATTGAAAAAGATTATCAAGCTTTTAACAAAAATGATATATGCAACAAGTTGGAAAAACTAGAACTAATTTATACGGAATTTGATAAAGCGGAATGCTGCATTACCATTCGAATCCTCTAAAATGGAAGAATTCGAAGCAAAATGTTACGAAACCAAGGCAAAGCGTATGGTGACCTGTAGCCACCCCTTACACTAATACCTTCCTGTCTATCTGAAAACCCGACTGGTGGTGTTGGCGGACTTAAAGGTTCGTAAGACATGATTCCAATTCTAACTGATTTATTGATTCTTATCAATATATGAAGAATAGACACAACACAATACTAATTAAGATAAATTAACTAGAGTGGAGGGAAGAGGTGGGATATCAATACAAGCGGAGTTAAGAACAATATACAAATGGATCAATACAAGCGGATACAACTGAATCTAGGACAGCTTAAACGCGCACAAATACAACTACGCCTCCAATAATAATTTGATTTTCTTAATCAAAGTCACTAACCTTATATTTTACTGCTGCGGTTCCTTCGTGACGAACTTCAGGCACTTTATTTGGCTGAATGACTTGATGAAGACTCCACGCTCCGTAATAGTGAATTTCACTATTTTAAGTTCGCTTCTCTTCACGTACATCAACACGTATCAGGCTCGCTTAACTTGTCAACAACTATGTGCCGACTTCTCGATCTTTAATTCACTTGACTTCTCACTTCCTCTTACTTAGCTCCCTTCAACTCACGAAAACCGAATTTATATAATATTCCTTATTTACATAAATCACTCGATGAAGGTAGATTGAAATAAATAAATTGCTTTAAAGGAAAAAAGAAGAAGTTAGTGAAAGACCGTATAGATCCGTCACAAGCTACAGAATATCTTAGAAAATTTATCTGTGAGAACAAATGCATATAATAATAATTCTGATGTTTTTGAAAATGTATCAAATATAAAATCTAGCAATTTCAAGTTGCCGAAAATTAATATAGAACGTTTTGCTGGTTATTATAAAGATTGGCCTTCATTTAAAGATTTATATGTGTCATTAGGGCGTGATAATATGTGGTTATCAAATATACAAAAATTTCAATATCTTAGAGGTTTATTGCTGTCAGAACCAGCAAACATAATTAAGCATATTCCTACTACTGAAACTGATTATAACGAGGCTTGGTAAAAATTATTAGCTCGTTATGATAAAAAGAAGCAAATCATTTTTTCACTTATCAAAACATTCGTGGAACAACCTTCTTTTAATAATACTAACTCTAACCACCTACGCAACATAGCTGATACATCCGATGAAGTAACAAGAGGTCTTAAATCTATTGATACTTAAGCAAAATCTAGACATGTATGGTTGATTTACATTTTGTTACAAAAGGTTGATTCTAAAACGCACCAAGAATGGGCACAATTCTCAAACAATATTGATTTTTCTACATTTGAATCCTTTATAGAATTTTTAAATAACAGATGCACATGCTTAGAGCATTAGAATGAAAGTGTAACTTATGAAAAACAACTTTTTATTAAAATAAATCGAAATTCAACAATAGTTTAAAATGTTCTTGTTGCAAAATGAACCATCTTGTATTCAAATGTCTTAAATGTAAAGAAATGTCTATTAAAGAGCGTAAACAAATTATTAACAGACAAAAATTATGTATGAACTGTTTTTCTGATAAGCATACTGAGTCACATTGTAATTCAACTTTTACATGCCACTTTTGTAAGAAAAAACATCATTCACTATTACAGGATAATAATTTTAAAAAATACGCAATGTCAAGTAATAAATCTCACCATGCCGAAGGTCAAAACCCAGATCGGAAATGATACTAATCCAAACAAGAGAACTGTCAAGTTTGAGTTATGACGGATAGCGGAAATGAATCAACATTAATTTCTGAAAAATGCTTGAAATTGCTAGGCCTTAAAAGAAAAAACACTCGATTTCAAATAAAGGGATTGCAAGATTCCAACATCCCGATGACTAAAGGGTGTGTCGAAATAGATTTAGTGTCATTGCATGACCCCAAGATCAAACTACCAGTTAAAGCGTATGTTTTGGAAAAACTAACTGCTCCGTCACCGAAGGAAAGATTAAATGAAACACATTTCTCTCATTTAAAAAACGCATGTTTAGCGGATCCGAATTTTTTTATCCCAACCAATATAGAGATGATTCTTGTATTGGATCGGTTTACTTTTTTTCTATTTTGCTTCCTGGGCAAATTACTTGCGTTCAAAGCAATTTAATTGCTCAAATTCCACTTTTGGTTTCCTGGTTTCAGGCAAATTAACTGAATCTTTAAATTCAAATTCAGTGTTAAATCTTCATATTAATGGTATAAATATTGACAATCAATTAAAACAATCTTGGGAATTATAAGAAATTCCTAACTTAAAAGATAAAATATTAACTTCTGAAGAGCAGTTTGTGGAAACACATTTTCAAAATACTACTTATACATTTAACTTAGATGGACGTTTTGTTGTAAAGCTCTCATTTTATGAATCAAATTTAGAATTAGGAGACTCAAAACCTGCAGAAATATCTCGCTTATTAGAGATGGAGTGGAAAGTTAAAAATAACCTAGAGTTTGAAAAATAATTCTAAGAATTCATGAACAAATACGAATCTCTAGGTAACATGAGTTTAGTAAATTCTAATTCCCATACTTCCAACAAAGATCAGAATTTTTTTACCGCATCACGCCGTTATCAAGCCATCCAGCACTACAACAAAGTTAAGAGTAGTTTTTGACGCATCTTGCAAAACTACAAATGGTAATTCATTAAATTCTATGTTGAGAGTAGGTCCAAAACTACAAAGGGATGTTTTTGAAATTTTGCTTAATTTTAGAATTCCTAAAATTGTATTTACAGCGGGCATCGAAAAATGTACCCTCAAATTTTATTAGCCGATGAAGATCAGAAATACCAACAAATCCTTTGGAGAAAAAACTCTAATGAAGACATCCACACATACCAGCTAAAAACTGTCACCTCGGTTTAGCCTCAGCTTCCTTTTTGGCAACTAGGTGCATTAAACAAATCACCCTCGATAGTAAAGATAATTCCAACCCCTCCCGAATTTTGCAGGAAGATATTTATATGGATGATTTACTATCAGGGTCAGATACACCAAATAACGCAATCTCCATTTGTAAGGACATCATTCATGTTTTGAGTACTCGTGGATTTCATTTAAGGAAATGGAATTCTAATTCCACTGAATTTCTCGCTCAATTTTCAGAACATAGCTCTCATGATTCCCGAGTTGAATTTTCCAAAGATTCTAATGAAAGATCCAAAGTGTTAGGCTTGTTTTGGAATTCATCCAACGACACCTTTGGGTTCCAACCTTCACTAGAACTTACACCACCACTCACAAAGAGATGCATCTTATCTGAATCTTCAAAAATTTTCGATCCTTCAGGACTTATTTCACCTTGCACAGTATTCATGAAGATCTTTTATCAAAAACTTTGGCTTACAAAAACAGATTGGGATTCTCCCATTCCACAACATTTGACAGATGATTGGCTTAAATTTCAAAAGGCATTTAATGAAATCAACTATCTCACTGTTTCCATATGGGTCATTCTTACAGCAGAACAACACAGTAGAATTGCATGGTTTTGCCGATGCTTCATCATTAGCTTATGCTGCTGCAATCTACTGTCGACAAAAACACAAGGGCAAAATCAAGGTTCAACAACTTGTCT
This sequence comes from Trichonephila clavata, assembly GCA_019973975.1. Taxonomy (NCBI): domain Eukaryota; kingdom Metazoa; phylum Arthropoda; class Arachnida; order Araneae; family Nephilidae; genus Trichonephila; species Trichonephila clavata. Next base: position 3,991 of record BMAO01034324.1, on the reverse strand, counting down.
CAAAAACTAAAGTAGCCCCTGTCAAACAAGTTTCTATTCCTCGACTGGAGTTGTGCGGAGCACATTTACTATCCAAGCTATTTAAATCGATTTTATGCACATTAAAACATTATATCTTTGATGTATTCGCTTGGACGGACTCTAACATAATTCTCTCCTGGCTATCTAGTCACCCCCGCAAATGGAAAACTTTCGTAGCAAATAGAACATCTGAAATTATGGAAGTTCTACCTACAAAGCACTGGAGACATGTGCCTTCTAAGGAAAATCTCGCAGATATTGCATCTAGTTGTATTGATCCTAAATGCTTACCAGATTGCATGTTATGGTGTCAAGGACCACCCTGGCTAAGGCTAGAAACTTTTAGTTGGCCCAAGACTGAATCCAATTTCGATGAGGCTTCAGATGTGAGGTAAAAGCGGAACAAAAATCAGACTCCACTTCAATCTTTTTTTTTACACATTAAATTATGTAATTCATGATTTATTTGAACACTACTCTTCACTCACTAAAATAATTCGCATTTTAGCTTATTGCCAAAGATTTATTAAAAATTGCAAAAAGACTACTTCATCTCAAGGATTATTGATTTGTTCATCCCATAATAATACAACTCCCCTTACCATTTCGGAAACCAAACCGGTGAAGTAACCATCATTCGCGTTACATTCAAAGCATCTGTTTTCAGGAAGAAATACAAAACATTTTAAAAAACAGACTTCGCTGCCACCCAAAAGTCCATTACGTTCCCCCCTCCCTTTCATAGACGAACATGGTTTAGTACGGGTGGGAGGAAGATTGTAAAATTCACAGCTCCGATTCAATTCCAAGCATCCTATCATACTTCCTTCTCAGCACACCATTAGTGAACTCCTTATCAAGGAACAACACATCGCTCATTTACATGCCGGGCCGACTTTGTTAGCGCACGTTCTTAGACATTCCCATTGGATCGTAGGAGGTAGAAAATTAATTAACATTAGAAAATGCTTGAAGTGTAACAAATTCAAAATATCCACCACTACACCACAGCTGATGGGCAATCTACCAAAACACTGTGTCACGTTGGAGAGACCTTTCTTCAGTTGCGGTATCGATTATGCTAGTCCTATACTGATTAAATACAACTAAGTCGAGGGACTAAATCTACAAAGGGTTACATTGCTTTATTTGTCTGTTTAGCAACTAAAGCTGTTCATATTGAAGCAGTCGGAGACTTAACAACTGATTCTTTCATAGCCCCGCCACATTTATAGTGACAATGGTACCAATTTTGCTGGAGCTTGTCGAAAACTTGACGAAATACGAAAGTTAGGGCTTTCTTCACCAACTAATGAAGCCATCTCCTACTACTTATCCAAATCTTCCATAGATTGGCACTTAATTCCACCACCATCACCCCATTTTGGTGGTATTTGGGAATCAGGAATTCGATCCGTCAAATTTCATCTGAAGAGAGTGTTGGGAGAAACCATATTAACTTTTGAAGATTTAACCACTTTGCTCACACAAATCGAAGGATTACCAAATTCCAGGCCTCTCTCATACGTTAATGACTCTGACATAGAATGCATATGTACACTCAGACCTTCACATTTCCTTACAGGTGATGTCCTTCTCGCAGTTCCTGAGGAGCTTCCTTCCACCTCCAACCACAGAAATCCCTGGGAGTTGCTACAAAATATCAAACGGGGCTTTTGAAAGAAGAGGAGCTCCGATTTTCTCTCTTCCTTGCAACCTCGCAAGAAATGGCAGGTCGCACAACCAAATTTGAAGGAAGATGACATCTTGTTGATCAAAGAGGAGGGTCCTCCTGGTACATGGCCAATGGCTCGAGTTCTTCAAGTGCATCCAGGCAACGACGGACTGGTTTGAGTTGCAACTGTGAAAACTCAAGACTTCATTTACAAACGATTTGTTCATAAACTCTGCAAACTTCCTATGTATCCGAACTAGTTCGGATATAGGGTGGGAGTATGTTTCCTACACTCCTCACTTACCTGTGACTGAGCGCGATACTCTCCCGCCTTCCTACCCCAACTGAAACTTTTGAGACCCCGCGCCAGAACATTCTGGAAATAGGAAGCGCAACGGACGGACGCCAGGTCTTTGTCCGCACCTACCCGTAGCACCTTCAAAAGTGTATTTTACATGTATCCGCATTACTACTTTAATTTAAGCTTGTAAAATTTAACTGTACATATTAGCTGTAAATGTAAACATCAGTATTATCTCCATCTCTGGCTTTATTTCGAACTCAAGCAACGGTAGCAATTTGTGAACTGTTTATTGAAGAGCAAATGGATTTGGTCAAGATTTAAAAGTTGTGCGTGCTTTTTATGATGTTATTATGAATGAAATTAAAACTTCAAAACGGATTCTAGCAAACACGAATACTAAATCTCATTTTGATAACTCAGATAATTAAATATCTAATTCGCAAGAATAGAAAAACTCTCCCATTTTTATATATTTGTTTTTGAGATATATACACTGGTGTCCAAAAGTTAAGCATAAATCGTAAAATGCGAAAAACATGGAGTAAATATTCGTAAAATTATTCCAAATTTCTTGCGGATATTAATTGGGTGAAGAAGAAACATTGCGTTTATGCAAAACTTTTCAGTCGACTACGTCCTGCGCGAAACACCGGCGCATGTCGGAACGCGGAGAAACCGATTCACGCAGCATAGGCAGTTCAGACAAGTTTCGTGCAACTGCTGTGCGAAGGAACGTTGTTAACCATCAAACAAGGTGAATGATGGCACAAAGACGCCAATTGGACATGTTTACGAAAGGAAAAATCGTGGAATGCTGGAATCCTCACGATCACAAAACGAAGTGTCTCGAATTTTGAATGTGGACCAGTCTGTGATCTCAAGACTGTGGCAGAGGTTTCAAAGAACGGGAGATGTTACCCGACAACCAGTATCAGGTCGACCAAGAGTCACAACCCCTCGCCAAGACCGATATCTGGTAATAAGTGCGCGACGTCAGAGAGGCAGTACTGCCAGAGCACTGGGTTCGGCGCTCACAGTCGCCACAGGAATACGAATTTCGAGACAAACTGTTTACAGGAGACTCAATCATGTTGGCCTGTATGCCAGAAGACCAGCAGTTTGCATTCCCCTCACGTCTGCGCATAAACGCGCTCGTTTGAACTCGAGTTTGAAATATCAACATTGGAGTGTGGGAGAGTGGGCCAATGTGATGTTCAGTGACGAGTCCCGGTTTAGTCTGAGTAGTGATTCTCGGCGGGTAACGATATGGAGAAAACGTGGAACACGTTTTGAACCAAGAAACATAACGGAAAGACATCATTTTCCATCAAGGGGAGTAATGGTTTGAGCAGGCATCATGATGGACGGCCGCACAGACCTCCATTTCTTTGACACGGGGTCTGTGACTGCTCAAACATACAGAGACGAAGTTCTTGAGCCTTATGTTCACTTGATTCGAGGTGCTGTCGGTCCTGACTTCATATTCATGGATGATAATGCACCATGTCGCCGAGTGGTGCTGATTGATGACTTCCTTGAAACGGAAAACATCCAGCGCATGTCGGTAGCCTGCGAACTCCCCTGATTTAAATCCTATCGAGCATGTATGGGATATGCTCGGAGAGACAAATTACAGCCTTTCGCACCCACCAAGCTCCGTTACAGAACTGAAGAGAGCTCTCCAAGAAGCTTGGAACCGTTTGAGCCCACAACTCATTCATCATCTCATAGCAAGTATGGTAAATCGCTGTGCAGCGTGCCTGGCTGTCAGAGGTGACCACACGCCTTATTAAACTGCAGCATCAGTATTTTATTTAATGTTTTTCTTCATTTTTCTTTAAAAGTGTGAATCCTTGCTATGCTCAGTTTTCTTTCAAACTGCTACTTTGGATAATAAAATTAATTATTATCATTCTTTTGATTTGTTTCCTTATTTCATAAGCATTTTACACACGTATATCACGTTTCCCGCCCATTCTGATTTACAGTTC
>BMAO01034323.1:0-12486 GCA_019973975.1 Trichonephila clavata | reverse complement strand
ATGGACAATTTTAGCAATCTTTAAACTATAAGTTACATCAGGGGTGGGCAAAGAGTTTATTTTTTGCTTTCCGGCGAGACAGTCAGAAAATCTACATTGAACCACCATTATTCCCCCAAAAAAATTACCTGAAAGTATTTTAGTCTAAAATAAAAGATTTTTTTAATAAAGTTTGGTGGACGAGTTCACTAGAAATTTAAGGATTTAAAAAAATTAAATCTAAATTCAATTTGCTGTCTTATTTCATTACAGCTAGTATTGACATAGCACCTGAGGAGCTGCTGCTTGAACTTATTGATTTGCAGTCATATGACAGTATAAAGGAAATATTTAAGAAATTCAAAGAAAATGATGAAAAATTTTTTTTTGTGATGACAGAACTTTTAGTTTTTTTCTCCACATAATATTGAAATATTATACTTGTATGAATAACATAGGAGGAATAAGAACTGAAATTTGGAAATTACTATTGTAAAATGCCTTTTTTCAAAAATTTTGATTGCACACATTTCACAAAGAAAAAAAATTACATTATTGTAATGCCTCAGAAATATATGCTATGCTTTTTATCTAACATCTTCCTTTTCTATAAATATTATTTCTCTTTTTAAAATAAATTTTTTTTAATCAAGAATCTTTTTTTAGCTTTTTATCCAAAATCAATTATTTATCAATTTGCATAAATTGTTTGTTTACATTTTTCAATTGAAGTTTTCCAACCTCTAATTCAAAAGGATATATCATACAAAAGATAATAATGCAAAGAAAATGATTAAATAAAAAAATAATATTTTGGTCAGTTTAAAGGTATTGAGCCATTTTAATTGACTTTTACAAATTTTTGCAGAAAATTTCCGTGTACGAAGAAATTTGTTGGGAAAATGTTCTTTTTTTGGATCGACATATATTTGTACGCAAAGATTTTTCTTGAAAGAAGATCGACAAGAGTAAATATTGATGCAAGTTGGCTGGCATAAACGTTCAGGCTGTAATGAGAATCTCAACAAACAATCGCACTCTTCCTTTAAAAAAAAATGTGTGTGTGATAGGGTAGATTTTTCTCCTCAAGCTTGTTCTAAAATTAAATGTGCTTGCAGCTATAGATAATATACAAAATTAGCACAATAAATCAATTGAATAAAACTGTCACAATTTTATTTGACATATTTATCGATTTTTATGGTGCAATTAATACCTTTTATGATATATAAAGTTAACAAATGAAAACAATCATTTTAAAAAGACTTGACCCTCCGGTCCCACAATGTGCAATGTGTGAATAATACACTTAATTTAAACATGGGCAAGTAAATCTTTTCAAGCTATCAAAAGTCACTTAGAAAAAGATTAAAGCCCTGACGGGCTATGTGCTCCACAAAACAAATACAGCTACACAATATGCCCTCGAGCTGAAACAATTTTGCTCATTCCTGATTTACATGAATACTATAACATTGAATTTTATACTGCTTGAAATAATACATCAAGCTGCATATCGAATGCACAGGTGTTTGATATAAAATTCGGTTGGAAACCTAGTGATATAGGTATTAGAGGTGCTGCGGCACAGTTAAGGTGCTAGGCTGTTGAGGTTGCTTTTAAGGCCGGATCACTTCTGTGAAAGACTGCTCATTGAAATGCTCGTAGGTGTGAGCCTTGATAGCTCACAGTAAGTGAGAGAGAGTCCAAGCACATCTTGGTTGAATGATTGATTGATTGAAATTTAACTTCGCACTGTTCAGCTACACGAGGACTTTAAGCGAATCTTGGAAGGTAATCGGAGAGAGAGTCCGTTGAAGTGTGCTGGGGCATCGTAGAGTGTTGAACCCTGTAGAAGTGTCTCTCTAGTGTCTGTGAAGCTCTGTAGCGTATCGAGATTCTCTGGGTTTCCCCTTTTGGTACCTATTAGACGTAATATGTCATGAGGTAGAATCATTTCTGTTTGCACATAGCTATTATTATTCAGCTATTGTTCCTAGTCACCCCTCACGTGGTGGAATTCGAGGCCGGAGAGTGGTATGGAAACAACGCCGGGTTATTCTATATCGGCTGGATTAAGGGAAGTCAAAGATTGTCTTGCCTTAGAACATAATAGTCGGTGTGTCCGATCTCGGATACTTCACCTCCCCCCTTCGAGAAATTCCTTAACCGTTGAGATGTCACTTGTTCCCTAACAGGAAATAGGTCATTTGGTGGAGACTGCTGCTGAGGCAATAAGCATGTGGACTGAGTGGCAACAGCCTTCTGGTCACTACCACTCCCATTCTCTTATATGAAACATGCCATCCTGTATCATATTCAAACAACATGGTAGAAGAAATGGAGTAAATAGTAAATAATAAACTCCACATCTAGAAACTTGTCATTAGCTCATGGCCTACGAGTCGAATGCTAAGTTGATGTCAAACTGACTTACCTTCGCATTGGACTAATCCGATTTATGCACAGGCATCATTTATTCGATCAAGACAATTCAAAATGTCTTTCATGCAGGGTGGGGTATACTATCAGTCCAGATGTTATCAGTATCGTTCCAGATGTTTTTGTTCATCTGTTTCAACCTTATCTGACTTGGTGATGAATGATCTTCCCTAAAATTTATTTGCTTTTTTTTTTCAAAAGTAGGTTTTTGTATTGAATTTGAGATTTTATTTTTGCTATTGAAATTGGGTTTTTATCAACCTTTTTAGCACTTTTTAATTTACTTTCAGTATTTTAACAAATGTTTTGCTAGTGTTCTATGAATTCTCCCACATTCACTTACTCACTCATCATATATCAGATTCATGCATTTTACTATGTATGACTTCTTAGTCAAATTAACTTAAAAATTTAAATGTATTCGTATTAGTTTTATTTAAACTACCATTCGCAATAAATGCAATAATTAGAAATAAATTATGTTCTATAGAGTAAATTTCTATACCGTTCTACTCTATAAAGTATTACCTTATAGCAATGATTCTTAAGCTGCGGTCCGCAGACCCCCGGGTGTCCCCAGTGCCTTTCTAGGCTGTCCGCGAAAGGTTTCTCATTTAATGCTTACATTATTTATTTAAAAATAGTATTGTATAATACTTTAAATTAGCTGGTTATTGTTTTCTTAAATAAATAGGAAAAAGGGGGAGGGGAAGAATTATTACAAAAATGTGTAAAAGTAGAAGAGGCAGTCCTCCTAGGATTATTGAGGAACCTTTAAATCACTCAGCCATCTGTTGGGAGTCAGGGAGAAGTATTTAAAATCTTGTCCAAGATATCAAGCTGATACATAATGGGGGTCTAGGTGATCAAAAATGTAAGAATCGCTGCCCTGTAGCATACATTTTAATGTTTAAGGGGGCTTAGGGGTGTTAACTTCGTCTCGGGGGCAGACAATACAAACAATTTTCAAATATATATAATTCGTTGGAATTAAAATTTAATAATTCGAATCTTACACATTGATTTTTTAGAAAGGAGGCTTCAAAAAGTGTATAAAATGTTTAAAATATAATCGTAATTAAAAAAATTATAAGCATATGAAAATAGGAAACATTTCTGTAAAAAATATTAATTAAGTTTTATGTTGCGCATCGTATTTTCTAAAATAGTAGCTCTAATTACTAGCAATAAGTTGATTTATAAAATTAAATGTATCTTTATTACTCTCTGTAGCTATTTTTACATAAATAGAATAATAAATTATGTTTTTTAAAAAATAAAATTTACATTTGTAAAGACACATTTTAAAATTTCCATATTTTTCAAATATTTTGAAACACAAAAGATATATAATTCTAAAATTAGGTAAGGTTTAAAGAGCATAGAACATTTTATATTGCCTTAAAGTCTTATGCGTCAAAGACTACTATTTTAGAAAAAAAGCTTTACTAGTTTAAGTTTACTTAATAGTTATTACAGAAATGTTTCTTAATTTCATATGCTTATTATTTTTAAAATTATAATTAATTATAAACTTATTATTAATTTTTAAAATTTTAAACATTTTGTACTTTTTGAGACCTTATTCCCTTATAAATAATGTGTAAAAGATTCGAATTATTTATTTTTAATTTCAAAAAAATTATTGGTATCTCAAAATTGTGCTTACTTTCACCTCCCCCTCCCCCGAGATGAAGTTAACACCCCTTAGACTTCTCAAATTGCAAAATTGTAGAAGCTATAACTCAATTAATAATTTTTTGTGAACAAAATTGATAAGTTAATAATTTCAAAACAAAATAAATTAGCAGAAAGGTTTTAAATAAATCAAATTTGTGGCTCCTTAGTATTCTTTGTATAACACTTCAATGATTAAATTAAAAAGTTTTTTCAACGAATAAGGCATTATAAAACTAATAATGACTCTGAAAAATTCCACCTTTCTATGAAAGTTTTAAAATTCAGTTATCGAAAGTTGTGAAATTTTAAGTGAATTTAATAACGATGAACTCTGGTTTGTGTATAATAAAGTTTAATTTTTCATTTATGTGTGTGTGCGAACTTGCACACTGAAAGTGGAAAGACTTGCATTTGGAAAAATTGCTGTATATTTTATGTAAACAGCGAGCACGCTTTCTTCCGAAAATTGAAAGGTTTGCTTCAAAGCAAAATAAAATTATAATGACTTCATCTAAAGAATATGTTTTCTCGCTTATAATCGTTACAATGAATTTCTAAATATATAAAAGGAAAATAAATCTAGAAATTAATTTCTTTTCCTTCTAAATGCTTGAGGACTTGAAATTTAAAGATGGATATTGGTTTGAAATTTTAATTCCTCTTTAACATATACCATAACTAAGCGCTGAATTTGGAACCCTCTTGTTAAATTTTATTATTAGATATCATTGGCCTCAAGCCATTATTAAAAATATTCAGTTTTATTAGTATATACGAGTATTTATGACACCATTCAGAAGTGTAATAGAAATTAAGTCAAATAAATAATTTTAGAAGACTTTAAAGAGGGCTACATGTTATTAGATACATCTTTATAACGGCAAAAACAATTTATTATTCTAAGACAAGTCTACAAAATAAAAAAAGTAATCACCAAGTAAATTTTCTCTCTCGAGATTTTGTTAAAATATGGATTTCATCGGACAACCGCAATACACTGCAGCCTCTTAGTGACTGGAAGATTTCTCAGACTTAAGTTATCCATCTCCAATGGATACAATCACGTGTTAACGTTAGAGGTAATGAGATGGCTGATAAACTGGTCAAAGAGAGTAGTAAGTATAAAACGGCTACTGACACTTCGTTCTTTTATAAAAAAACTGTACTTTAATACATAGTTTCTCAAACTGTGAAGCACCCCCCCCCCCAGGGGGCATGATAACTCTACGAGAGGGTCGAAAACATATCGAAAAATCAAAAACAAGATTATTTTTTAAAAATATTATTAATTTACAGAAATAGACAAAATACACATTCTGACCTAATATAAAAAATAAAATTAACATTTTCACTGATATAATGCACTTAAAAATGTATCAGTACAGCATAATGTATTTTATAATTAATTTAATAATACTAAGTTAAGAACATGTTTAATTATAACCAGTGACCTCATGGGCTTGTCATATGTAGAATTACATGCAAAAATTAACATTAATCTTGATAATTTGTTAGGCTTATAATTAGTATCTTAACTGTCGATTAAAAGTAACACGATTCGCTCCCCAGTGCCACCATTTTCCACGTAGGCGAGTGTATGTAATGTATTGGGGGAAGGGGAATTGAAAAGGAATAAATATGGTAATAGGTAAATCCATCGTAAACACAGTCAAGGTCTTTTTACTGCATTCCACAGCCTCTTTGGAATAATTTTGTGGATAACAGTGCACAGAAAAGATCGTACTTCTGAAAGACTTATTTATACGTCCGGGGCAATTAATGTTTTGGCTGAGCGAGACTTTTATATACGCCGGTGGTACTCGAGGAAAAATCGTAGTGTTGTACTGCAGCTTTAGTGGCAAAGTTATTGAATTCAGTACAATGCTATCCGTATTAAAGGTGGGCGCAATGAAAATTATGGTTAAGTATTGGTTCGTAAATATTGAAAGATTGAGAAGCGCTGCTCTAATGCAAGATGTAAGCTAAATTTAATATGGCGTATTCCACCTGCACACTGATGGTACACAGAAACATCCTCTGCCTCTATGCTGGAAATCAAATGTGATCATGGCTTCCCGACTACACTGGCTAGACTAACAAGTGCCCATTTGAAATATCTTTAATATGATAGTGGCAGAAAAATCTACCTCACTTGTAAGAAATGTTATGGCCATCCAGCTTCAGAGGATCACATGCTGAGATGCATCGGACTTTCTAAGGGGAACTTAACATCCAACTCCCTTATTATCATAGATTTGTTTGATGTTTACTAACCTTCTGGAGCTTATCTGACGTATGTCATATCATTCGAGGATAAGAAGCAACAACAAAAACCACATGATGGTTTTTAATTTGGCTGATTTCAAATTTAAAAATATTTTTAAAGAAATATTTCATCAATGGTGGTAAATTAAAAGTGAACTAGCTATTATTTTATCTCATTTTATTAAAGAAATAGAAAAAAAACAATTATTTTAAATATTTTTAAAAAATTGGAAAAATAAATTCTTATATAAATTTTCTTTAATTTTTTTTATAATGAAACATTTTAAACTTATAAAATTTTAATACGGTCTTATTTTTTCGGTTTTTCTCCCTTTTTCCATGTATTTTATTTAGATTTTTCTTTTGTTATTTATTTCCAAAATATACCTTATTAAGATGTGCTGAAATTTAATGCTCACAGTCTTTTTATCCATAAGTTTTTCTTTAAAGAAGTTTTGATCATTCTTTATTGCAATTAAATTTATGTCCTGGCGAAAAACTTCTGAGGATACTTAAAAGATTCTGAAAATCGATTCCTTTAATCTTTCTCCTGTTCTCTTTCTTTTCTGTTCCTTTTATCAGTTTATGAAAAACATCGACACTTGAATGTTCATAAAAATCTAGATGCTTTAAATTTCCGTCATCTAAATTTCTCAATATATATATGAGATCAAAGCATCATTTAAATATGTTAGTATTTATTTAGTTCAATCATATTTTAAAATGGTTTTTTATCTTCTTAAACACTTTTTAATACTATTCTTTTCCTGGTTTCAGAATTATTTATTCAAAAGTAACTTGAAGGACTTATAAGCTAATTAATTTCAGCCAATGGTATAATATCCTTTTTTTCTACTAATTTAATATATATATATATATACTCATATCCAAAATTAAGATCACAAACATGTTTTTCGTTATAATTTTAAAATGCGTAAAACTTATAGAGTTTGTATTTTATATATTTTGAAGAAAAAAAAACACACAATATCAACCTTCAGTTTAGGAAAAGATGTTGTTTAGCGTTAATTTCTTCAAAACTACTGGATGGAGACCGTTCAAGAATACAGAAATTTTGCCTCCAGTTTTGTGAATATTGGATTAAAACAAACCAAACTGTGTGTTTGCATTGAGAACGACTTCTCATATTCGTTTAAATCATTTGTTGAGATGGAGAGCCGTTGGCAGGGTTGAAGCTGGGCAGCCTCAAGTGGAAAGGCTTAATGGTTACGAGTGGCCCAAAAGTGGTCTCCTAGGTATGGAATCAATTCGAAACAAGTGATAATGTCACCAGGAAGGTCGAACAAATTTGCTACAGAATATCGACATCTGCACAAAATCGCTACTTGGCATTAAGTGCACGACGTCTTGGGCAGAACAGCTCCTTAGCTTGTTCGTGACCTTGCTGCTGTGTCCGGAAAAAGAATTTAAAAACAAACAGTCTACAGTCATCTTGCAGAGACCTGCATTTACACTCGTCGTCCCTTTTGGTTGGTGCCTCCCTTTGACTACATCCAGCAGGAAACACCAAATATTGTGGAGCTGAAAGCATCAGCTGAAAATACCACAAGAACGGGGGCATATTCCTTTCAGTGATGAGCAGAAATGTACCAGACAAAGTCATTCTTGTCGTGTCTCCACCTGGAGAAAAAATAGAGCTCTGTATCATCTCTTAAATGTAACAAAAATTGACTCATTTGGTAGCAAAGAAATCCTTGTATGTGGTGGAATAATTTTGGGCAGTCGTTCTCCACTATACGTTTTCGTTGAGGGTACTGTCAACTCGCAATGACATAGGGATTCGATACTGAAAGGCTATGCGAGGTTTTTCTGGGTACTATGTACTCAGACTACATTTTTATCTACGATAATGCACAGTCACACTGAACTCATATTGTTGAGGAATTTCACGGAGCGGTTATTCGCCGTATGGATTGGCCCTCGAGGCCTCCAGATCACAGCTCAATTGAATATGTTTGAGATGGTCTAGAAAAAACCATTTCTAAGCGTAGCTTCCCTCCCAGGACCCCCAGGAATTAAAAGTCCCGCTTTTAGAAGAATGGGCTTTGTCGCCACAAATATTCTTACTGATACACTCATAAACAGTCAAACAGCTCGTTGAGAGGCTTGTATAGCAATTCACAGTGATCAAACACTATATTAGATAGACTTTTCCCGAGGTTTGTGACCTTAATTTTGGACATGAGTATATATATATATATATAATATATATAATATATTTATAATTTTCTAAGTTAAGATAAATGTTTTAATTATTTTAATTGTTTAGGTCCAGTCAGAATTTAAAAATATTTTGATTAAAATACTTTGAACATTAAAAGATTCTTATGTTGGACTGTGACATTTAAAACAGTAGCATTTTATTTAAAAATGTTTTTGTTCAATATAGATGCAAAATCAGATTTTTATTTGATAAAAAACGCAATCGAATTTCTTCTTTTTTAGTTACAGCTGTCATTTTTCAATCGAATGAAGTAAAGGAAAACGAGAAATTTTTATTTATGTATTTAGTAATGATAATCAATTTAAAAAGTATATATAACCGATTTAATTTCTGCTTTGTAATATGAAAGCTAAGGTGAAAGCAATTTTGTTATTTTCTTTCCAATTTCCAGTTTTCCATTTATTCCATTCGTTTTCCTTAACTGTGGTTTGAGTTCGAGTTATCAGGTTACAAATGTCAAATCGCAACTACATAATAATGCAAATTACTACGAATGAATAAATTTTCATTTTAAATTATCTATTTCAGAAATATCTGAAATGGGATTAAATAATTTTAGTGTAATTCGACGCTAAACCAATTAGTTTCGAGCAATGAATCTAATGAATTATGCGATAAGATGAATAAGATGAGAGTAAAGAATTCTTTCAATTTCATATTTAAATACTTACTCCAGCAGGCATAAAATTTATTCTTTTACATTTAAAAAAATTAATTACATAAATGTTATTTTTAAATAATTCATCTAAAACAATGAGCAGAAATTGAATGATCCTAATTTATATTTTAGATATTTCATTCTAAATATATTTAATTAAATAGTATTGAATTTTTTCTAAACCAACTAATGCTACCTTGTAGGAAGAAATAAATACAAGTTATTTAAAATAGTTATTTTTTATTCGAGTTGTATTAAAAATCCCTTAACCCCTTAGAGGAAGAGAAAAAGTGTTGTCATTCATTACCCAGTGTTGCCACTTTTCACACAGGCACATGTAGTTATGCGGTGTATTAGAGCTATTTCCAATGAAACAGCTTATGCCTCACTTAACAAAAGGAGTAGACATTTAGGAGCTAGTTTTGAATATAAATCACCTGGGTCTTGTACACGTGATCTAATGTCACTCCCTCAACCTCTCAGAAACCACGTTCTCCTCTCCGCTAGTTGATTCAACTAAGAGGGTATAGTGAAAGCTACGGTCTTTACACTGAGCTACTTGTGTATTGAAAACGAAGAAAGTTTTGTGTTGCTTCTTCAGACTCAATCATTGCACCTATAATTTGGAGCACTCTCTTTCCAGTGAACTTGTTTCCCAGTGTGAAAGGAATTTTTTCCCGTTTCACACTACAGATGTGGTGATAGGAAACGTGTTGACTGGCAGAAAGTTTTCTTGAGAGTGACACTGGTCTTAGAAGAGAAGAAAAAAAAGGTATATAAATAAGTAAATTCTTCGCAAACACAGTCAAAGTCCTTTTATTGCATTCCAAAATCTTCGGAACAGTTTTCTTAAAAGCAACGTAATGCAAATACTTCAGAAAGTCGTGTATATATAACAGGGGCAGTTAATTCAGAAAATTGATTATCAAAATTGTAAAAAATGTTTTAGTTATAAACTTATAAAATGTAAATATAATCGCTTACTAAATACTCTCCATCAATAACATTTTAATCTTTACAAGTCTATAACTATGTAAAAATAAAGAACAAAAGAGCAAAAATTTTGTTTACTTGTAATCGTTTCTAATGTAAACAACACTTTTGAAGGCAAACATTAATCTTTTTTTTTTAAAATATCGATGTATATGACAATTAATTTCTTTCTGATAACGTAAGGAAAAATGTTTCCTCTACAAGAAACAAGTAGTGATAAACTATCAAATAATCTGAATAACATATACTTTAAAAGTTATTTTTTTTGCTGTAAAATTTCAATAATATGCACTTATAAAGATTGAAGGTAAAGCAAAAGGGAATGCGTAGGTATTGCACAAACTGCAAGAAGATAAATTTTTATTCTTCAGGAATATGCTCGTTTTACGAACTTTTTTAATACAGTACTTTCTTTTCATTTTTTTAGTCAAATTTTAATATTTTACTAAAGGCAATCAAGGGCTTGATTTTAACCTTATATTTCATGATCTTTAGTTAAGTGATCCGAAAAGTAATAATAAATAAGTTGAGAAGCATATCTATCTGTATATTTAAAAGTAAGCCGTTTATTACAGATCATAAAAAATAGTTGTTATCTTTAGAATCCTGATCTTATAAACATTTCCTTAAAAATTGATTATACATACTTTTTTATATGATAAATACCTCTTAAGATCATTTTTTGTATGTATTAAAAATTGTTTGACAAAAAATATTTTATACTCTGCTACATTAAATTTATAATAATAATTACGTTCTCTTTTGCCTATTCTTAACTTGATATTATATATATCTAAAAAGAACAAAAGAAATTCGTTATTTGTGTGTGTGTTGTGTGTGGGGGGGGGGGAGAATGCTCTCTCCAATAAATTTTTTTGTGTGTATACATGCAACTTCTTTAAAAAGATCCAATAATTTTATTTTATCATTGATTAATTTTCAATGTTTTTTAAATATAAACACTGAGAGGAAATCAATTACTTCTTCAAACTATTTTAGGCTCTACTCAATAGACATGCACACTTCTTTGCATAGAATATCCCATATGCTAATTTTCTTTATGTTTTCTAAATTCTGAATTACTAATATATCATATACAACTTAGAAACTTTTTCAGAAAAATTAACAGGTTGAATATGTTTCTCCACACAATTTGATGAAATACATTGATAAAATATTTTTATTTGGAAATTAAGGGATAACAGATTAAAACTATTTTTTGCTACGAAAAAAGCTAAAACATTAAAAATCCTTGTTAGTAAAATAATCTAAAATAAACTTTTAAGAGAAAAAAATGAGACCTATTACTGGGTACCCCCACTTTACGACATAAAACCACAATATGTGTTTAATTGTTTTAATTCCACTACTACCAATACTTTCAATATTTTGCAAAATGCTATGTGTAGGGTTAAAACTTTGTTATTGAATCTGAACTAATATTTTGTAGACAAAATTAGAATTTTTCTTTTAACTTCTTTTGATCAGAAACTTTCAAATATAGTGTTGTTGCTTTTGTTATGACCTATGACAGTAACATCAATAAGGTCCACGAAATCATCAGCTAACTAGAATTTACGCTTCGTTTAAGCTTGACATTAAGTGAAAGCACGATTGCTTAGTAAAATGATAGATGCGACAGTATTCGAACATTTAACGACATTCAAATATAGTTAATAGCATTATGCATGGCTGATATCAAGTAGGTGTCTGTCTTAAGAATAGTTTAGCTAAGAGTTACGATCAGGGGATTTCTCTTACGGTTACAACTTTGGGATTGACGGCTTCTTGGCCAACTGCATAGTTATGAAGTAAAACCTTAGCAATCGTGTTTGATTAAACATTTTTTCTTAAAAAAGGAAAACTTTGAATTGTGCAATTTCAAATTCGTCTAAGAAATTAATTTGGCATATGAGCGTACGTTCCTCTTTATTTACATAGTATGATCCAAAAGTTCGAGGACAAGATATAGAAAACATTACCCTGAATAGTTCACAGCACCAAAGCACATCCACCTTCAAAGTAGTCCCCTTGTGCGACAATAAACTCCTGCCAACGTTCATATGACTTTTGAAAGCCCAACTGGAAGCCATTTTTCGCAACCTATCAAAAGGCTTCCTGCGATGCTCTTTTCACCTCATCTGATGACACAAGCGGCGTAGCTGTAAATGTTTTTTCAATGTTGAGAACAGGTAAAATTCACACGGGACTAAGTTTAGTGAAT